>JANFCV010000423.1:0-133413 GCA_024500475.1 Phthorimaea operculella | reverse complement strand
TCGAGGTATCTTAACCTTTCCTGTCAGGCCAAATCTCGCAGCGTACGTACTCCCAAATACGGACTTGGATTAAGTCCATACCTAACCTTTTTAAGTTCTTATGTGACCATCGGATCATCTGGGCTCTCACGCCTCAAAATAAGCTGATACCGAAGGTCATCCGGATGTATCATGGTTGTGAAACATCATTTGACGTCTGCGACGAACGCTACCTGGTGTAACCAGAAAGTCTGTGAGAATGTCAACAATGTCCCTGTTCAATTTAGGACGCGTGCAAACATTGGTTCACAGACACACCATTCGAGGTAGGAGCAGAACCGTCAAACACCACCCGTATTTTCGCCTCAGGTGACTTCAAGACAGCCAGGTGTGGGATGTAATAATGCTCGACACACCTCCAATCCAGGCTGGACACCGACATGTGGCCCAATTGAATATATTCCGCATGATTCTATATGCTTCTGCCGAAGTGCTGGGTCTCGCCTCATCTTCCGCTCCATTCCGAGTAGTCTCCGTTCCGCGAGCTGTCGCGAACTACCTAAAAAGCAGGGCGGTTTGGGGAGAAAAAGTAGCCTGGTCACGAATCTGCCTGACGGGCATCTCGCAGTTTGTTGTATTGATAGAACAACTCGCACTCGTCATCCTCTGGCTGTCCGAATCCTAATGCATGACGCTCTGCGAACTCTGAAACCCTCACAGCACCTCTGACCTTTTACTACCATGGAGGACCGGATCCCGCTTCTGGTAGGTCCTGAGGTCTCAAACTGGGCCGAAAGCAGCATACCCCCTGTGGTATCGGCGCCAAACCAGTTCCGCTGAATTGCCTTCTTCCTACCGCACCATAATCTCCGGACGTCTGACCCATGGAAAGTACGTCCACCCATGCAGGAGTATCAAATCAGGATCAGCTAACTCCAACCTGTGGTCCCAACCCTCGTACCGTTGGTGGTAACCTAACCTGGGGAGTTCCCAACCTCCATCAAACCACGGCTGAGACTTGATAACGACTGCCCTGTACATGTGCTACCTTGGAACTCAAAGTTCGTCTGACCCCGAATATCAGGCGCATTTTGTTTGATGCCTACAGCTTCATCCTCACTTGGCCGTACATTTAGGCCCTAGCCTACACCAAAACCTCACTGATACAATGCATCCCTGAGCCCTGTATCCAGTAGGGCTCTTACTTGAATGGTCCGGCCACCGTATCCCCATACCCAAATCTTAGCCGTTGGCAAAGTACCGTGATTGGACAGGGCCGAAGCTGATGAGTAGGCGGCGATTACCTGGCGGGAATCTAAACGCGCGGTGAGGCCGCGTCCCGCGGGTATCCCCTCACTACCCAAACCTGTGTATGGGTCCACTCCTGCTGGTAGGGAAGTCTGCCCATAAAGGCCATGGCTGGAGTTCTATAGTGACCCCCGGCAGACGTCCGTACCGAGGTTGCGCCTGTAGCCGCGGTACTCAGGCATAGGCGAGGGCATGCGTGGGTCTTGAGACCCAACCAGGTGGCTCAAGCCCGCAGAATACCATGCCCCTGGTGGCTGCCTAGTGCTCCCTGACACCCGCCCGTTGAATCCCGTACACGGGATGGGTGTCGCCAGCCCACGTTCCTGTGCCGCTCTTCCCCAATCCGGCACCTGCTGCCGTGGTGAGGATCGTCCCCACGTCCTTGGGTAGTGGGCTCCGTCTTGACGTCCTGCCTGTCCCTGTGACCGATGCGGAGGTGGGCTCCTCCTTGGAGGGTGGGGAGCGTTGTCTCCCTCGCCAGTGGGCAGGCTCCCTTCGCTGATCCGATCCAGCGCTGCCCCAGCGCCTCCGGAGCGATTCATGCAGAGCAGCGGATGGTGCGCACCCTGGCAGTACCTACAGTTGGTGCTTGAAGGGCACTCTCGCACTTGATGCGGCCTCAGGCACCGAAAACACCAACGCCTCTGCTGTGCCACACCGTCTCCTGGAACCCGCTGCGCAGCAAACTCCTGACACTGCCACCCCGTGGCCTGTCTCCCTGCAGTAGGCACACCCTGATTCAATGCGGTGTTGTACCGCCTGGGTTGCCACTGTTGCCTCCTCGCGCCAGTGCACCCGGCCGTTCCGGGTGGCGAGGGCAGAGGTCTCCTTGCGAGGCTTCACCAGCCTGGACGTCCACTCGCCTGCTTTCGGCCTCGAGGAACGACTTCAGATCCTCGTAGGTCGGGAGGTGGTCCGAGGACTTGCCCCATGTGGCTGCTCGAATCGAGCGACCATTTCGCTCGGCAGGCGGCGAAGCACTGTATGGACCAAGATATAACCGTAGCCCGCCACTGGCAAACCCTGTCGCTCTAGTGCGCTGACCGCGACACTGACTGGGTGGAAGATTTTCTCGCGGAGGTCCGTACCTCGCGTTATGATTGGTATTGACAGCCACTGGTCTAACAGCCTGTCTACAATCAGGCGCTTGTTTCGATACCGGTCGGTAAGGATCTTCCACGCCACCTCATAATTGCTATCCGAGACAGCCAAATGCATCAGCAATTCATGAGGCTCTCCATGTAGCCTGGACATCAGCTGAGCCATCTTGTACGCCGGCGTTATGTCCGTCCGTGTGTGGACCACACTGCTATACAGGTCCTCAAACGCCGGCCTGTCGGCGTAATCGCCTGCAAAGACTGGAACCGTAACAGGCGGAAGAGGCACCTGTAATCCTATCCCCACTTTACCACGGAATGGCTTTTCCTTTCCGTCACGTCGCCTAGATATGTCCGCAGCTGCCTGCAATGTCCTGTGCCAGCTCCAAGCACTGGCTTACATCGCCCTCAACCAGCTCCTTATCTTCAGGGTTGGAGCTTCCTCAGAGCATGAGGCACTCTGTGAGGTGTTCCGACACAACTTGAACCCGTTCATCTGCCTGTAGTGCACTTTTCAAGAGCGCGTCCTCCCGGTCCTCGCGGCCGATCATTGCCGCTGTGGTAGTAAACCACTTAATTCTGTCTTTATAGCGCCTTATACCTGGCGATCGAGGGCCATGGTACCAACTTTTACACACTCGACTTAATAGAACGAAAACCAATAAACAAATACCACAAAATAAATGTTAGTTGACTGGCCTAGACCTTACCGATAAGATACCGTTCACTAGGCAAACAATACAGTCACAAAAAACCGAAACAATATTTTCCAAAATTAATAAAATATGGGTAATATAAAAACACGCTTAATACTAAATTACGCTAACTATATTGCAATAAAGCAACCACGCTCTGCTACCAATAATGTTTGATTCAGAAGCTGATCTTAGCGCAGTGGAAGCAAATTAAAGTTATCTTAAAATCTAAAACTAAATGGTCGATCAGCCTCTGAACATCATTTGACTACGATTCGTAGTGCTCTTTACTATAGCTAAATAAAATAAATTTAATGAGAGAATTTTGTTCCGGAAAGTTTCCGGCCGAGAAATTCTTGTTTCCAAAATCTACTTAAACAGGGCCCAGCAACGAATTGCTTACCGAGCAAACGATGACGCCGTTTCTTTGTGAGTTTAAGTATGACAGGAATCAGGTATTCAGGATATTTTAGGAGCGCAGGAATAGGAATAACCTAAACTCACAGCACTGGAACATCCGCTCGTTCTAGAACTCCTTTCCTCCAATTTGCACTATAGTTCACAGTTCGACATCACATAATGTTTTAACACAAAATAACTAAAGACTTCTCTCCGAATGAGAAATCAGCCCCGTTGGCCTCAATCATTTATAATTAAAATACGTAGCTATCAGCAGCCACGACGCGAGCGACGACTCAAAGTGAGGTTACGTTACCGGCGACCACGTTGGCCTCAATCAAAAGCCGAAACCAAAATTCACTTGGTTCACTTCCCCACCGCACAGGGAAGCCATGGCTTGTGGCAAATAGCACACGAGAAAACCGCCAAAACACCTTAATTTTACACCACTTAAAACTAAAATTCGCTTCAACAACGCTAGCGAGCGACGGCAGAGGACGTGACACTATGACAGAGCAGTGTTGCCAGCACCGCGCGCCCATTTTATACGAAAACTAAACATAGATCATTAGGGCAAACGAAAGTTAGGACTAAAATGGTAAGGACAATCAACGTTAGGGCAAAAAGTAAATATGCTTTTTATTCCTAAATAGGTCACTCATATCGTCGCTAGAATGAATCCGACCGAACTCAATTTACAAGAACTCGTCTCATAATATGAGATTCTCGAATGAGATTCGAAGAAAGATGATAGAAAACGTGTCAGAAAGACTCAGTATAAAGGAGCGAAGGTTAAGGTAGATGGAACCGTGTGAACGAAGAACAAACTATACATAATGTAAAATAAATAACTGCAAATATTTTAAGCGGTTAACCAGTCTGTGAAACTGAATGACTTTTCCTAAGCATCACAGATTGAGATATAAAAAAAATACGTCCCACCTACAAACTGACCCGGCCGTCAAATATTTTGTATGGGCGGTCATTCTTTTTTCATATTTTGACCTTTATTCCTTAGGCAAATGCTGCTATTATAGTCCGACAGCTTCGTGCGCGACCCTCCCTAGGGGTGACAGGCGTTGGGGGTGATGTCAGCGGGTAGCGGGAGGTGTAGCGGGAAGGAGACGCGCGCATCTGCGCCGCACGTCATATTAAAATGACGTGCTTCCTCGCCCCCCCCACCGTCTGTACCCCGCAGGAGGGTCGCGCACGAAGTTGTCGGACTATAATAGCAGCTCCAAAGTTCATTGGGTCGTTGGAAGACTCGGTGTCCGACACGAAAAGAAGTTTTCATTTGTGTGTGCATCTGTGTGTTAATTTTCTTTAAAGGTATAGTTGCGATCACGGAAAGTTTCGATAGAGAATTCATTCAAGTTAGTTTGGTAGCTCGGTAGTGTTCTCAACTCTTTTCAATTTTTAAGAATATTTTTTCCCTTAGTGAGATTATTTTCCTTCCGGGGCTCTCTCTACCCCTTGTTTTATCTTTGAGAACGAACAATATAAAACTCGAACGCACGTGTGGTGACGAAAAGACCAAAGGCGTAGAACGTTATATTATAGTCCGTCCAGTTCGTGCGCGACCCTCCCTAGGGGTGACAGACGTTGGGGAGGGAGATGTCAGCGGGTAGCGGGAGGTGTAGCGGGGAAGGGTGACGCGCGCATCCGCGGTGCACGTCATATTAAAATGACGTGCTTTTTCGCCCCCCGACCGTCTGTACCCCGCAGGAAGGTCGTGCACGAAGTTGACGGACTATAACAACGTGCGCTATTCTTTGCGAGACGTGATTTGCTGTAAGTTTGGGGCCACGAAAGTAACGGAAAGATGCAATGTTTTGCATGGATTTTCTAGCAGATGAAGGGAAACCAGCCAATAAGACCTTATCTAGGCACTCTATCCTGGTACAGCGTGTGTACCAGTGATTTTGAATCTTACTGCCCTCACTTCGGTACATACCTTGTTTGTATAACCTGGTTCAAAAAAGAAGGGGACCCGAAATGGCAACACAATTATTGTTGACATTTTCCCGCAGGACCAGTTGTACCATTGGACAGTACCATTGATGGTACAACTGGGACAAAATTATCCTCAAATGTCATGTCATATGAAAAAGACGCAAACAATAATATTGCCATTTCGGGTCCCCTTCTTTTGTGAACCAGGTAGAAAAATAGACCTTATGTCATAGCATTAATATGGTTTTGACAGAGGTCAAATATGGCCTATTCGGATGACGGCACTCCTAGTATAAGGGCGAAAACATTTTCTGAGAGTGTATTCTTTTTCTACAAATAGCAGGCACAAATCGCACGAAAAGCTCCTGCAATCGCCATTAAATATTTAAAAAAAAAAACATAAAGAGTTTTATTTTAATTTTAGTAAATGGCATTCGGTCCGGGTTTTTTCGGTAAAATGGCCAGTAATCACAGCCCGTAATCGAAAAAATTTACTCTTATCGATTTATCGCAGCACGAGTTGCAGAAACAAAACGCAGTCTGAAAAAAAAATACTGTCAAACTCAAAAAGTCAAGGTAGTGGAAGTGTCTATATAGCGGGGCGCCCCGCTCGATAGTCATTAAGGCTATTCACCGGGGCGCCCTGCTGAATAGCGCTATGTCTATGGATAGGCTATTGAACGGGGCGCCCTGCTAAATAGCGCTTTGTCTGTGGTTTGGCTATTGACCGGGGCGCCGCTCCGCCGTTATTTCGACTTGTATGTAGGTATCATGGTAGATTAAGTACAGGGCAAGTGTACCCACTTTGATTTGATTTAGTAAATCTAGGTTTGTTTGACCTCGCTCGCATATACCTACTGTCTAACTCGAAAAAAGACGCCAGTAGTCCATACTAATCCTTTCTCATCCATCCTCTTTACTTCCTCACCCATCCTCATCACTTCTCCTCATCCTCATCATTTCTCACCCATCCTCATCACTTTCTCACCTATCCTCACTCATCATCATCACTTCGGCCATCCTCATCATTTCCTCACCCATCCTATCACTTCCTCACCCATCCTCGCCCATCCTCATCACTTGCTGCCCATCCTCACCCAACCTCATCACTTCCTCACCCATCCTGATGAGGATGGATGAGGATTGGTGAGATGTGATAAGAATAGGCGAGGTTAGGTGAGTGATGAGATGGGTGAAATGACTCAGAATTAGTGAGGAAGTGATGAGGATGGGTGAGATTGTGAGGAAGTGATGAGAATGAGCGAGGTTGGATGAGGAAATGATGAGGATGGGTGAGGAAGTGAGATGTGTGAGGAAGTGTTGAGCATGGGTGAGGAATGGATGAGAATGAATGAGGAAGTGATGAAGATGGGTGAGGAAGTGATGAGGATTAGTGAGGAAGTGATGAAGATGGATGAGGAAGTGATAAAGATCAACGAGGAAGTGATGAGGAGGGGTGAGGAAGGGATGAGGATGCGAGGAAGTCATGGCGATGGGTGAGAAAGTGATGAGGATGGATGAGGATGGGTGAGGAAGTGATGAGGATGGGCGAGGATGGGTGAGGAAGTGATAAAGATCAACGAGGAATGATGAGGGTGAGGAAGGGATGAGGATGCGTGAGGAAGTCATGGCGATGGGTGAGAAAGTGATGAGGGTGGATGAGAAAGGATTAGTATGGACTACTGGCGTCTTTTTTTCTAGTTAGACTGTAGGTATATTACGCGAGCGAGGTCAAACAAACATAGATTTACTAAATCAAATCAATGTGGGTACACTTGCCCTATACTTAACCTACCATGATACCTACATACAAGTCGAAATAACGGCGGAGCGGCGGCGCCCCGGTTAATAGCCAAACCACAGACAAAGCGCTGTTTAGCAGGGCGCCCCGGTGAATAGCCTAAATGACTATCGAGCGGGGCGCCCCGCTATATAGACACTTCCCAGTGAAATATCGTTTTTCGTGGACTTGTTTTATTTAGATTTTTCACGAAAATGCCTGCAGGAACGTCGACCATGGATCCCCTGAGGGAGAAATCCTTCCAGGACTACAGGAAGAAGCTCATGGAACACAAAGAAGTGGAATCTAGGCTTAAAGACAGTAAGTTTTCAATGGACTCTCCGACGAAGAAATTCTGCCGAATCATCGCAGTATTTTTGTGTTTATTTGCTCATTTACATCACTTTTCCAATCGATACTGCCTTAATTCTTTGCGTTTTAGTGTTTACTAGTAAGAAAACTGTGTTTTCATTGATTAAAACGAAATATTACGACGATAAAGTTAGGTTAGTTTTGGCTTGTAAACGAACAAAGATTTAGGTCATGAAGTCTTTGAATTACTTATCGTTTCATAGCTCATACTACAAATAGTCGTATAATTTTTGCTTACTCATGTCACTAGTATGGTAATTATAGCGAACATTTTACATTTACATTGAGAGTTTTACGTTACAGTGAGGGAACAACTAAAAGACCTTACTAAGCAGTATGACAAGAGTGAGAACGACCTGAAGGCTCTGCAGAGTGTCGGACAGATCGTTGGCGAGGTGCTCAAGCAGCTTACTGAGGAGAAATGTGAGTATTCTAAGATATAATAAAAAAAGGGCAATTTCTGTGTGATGCTGGCTTAGAATAGCATCACCCCTATTTACCCATGGGTGTGATAAAAATCTACAAAGGGATTTTCATCTAGGGAATGGGTAGCAGCATTCCCTATCAATGCAACATCTTGCACTGCATTTGCTAATGTGCATGCCAAGAGTAGTGAGTATGGCAATACCCGGTTGAGGTGTCCATTCCTATAAAGAAAATTCAACCTTTATAGTATCATATCAGAGAGTGTATCATCAAAATCCTCCCATTTCTACCCATAGATGTTGTAAAAAGTGATTAAGGAACAAATCCAATTAGGAATGAACAGCATAGCTCCTTGTGAATGCTACATTTTGCACTGCACTCTTCCAAACTTATTGAATATGGCAAATACTCTTCCCCTACCCTTAAAATATAGAAGGATAATGTCTAACAGTGAACTCTTGTAACTGTTAATGGTTTTTTGAACAACAAAATTGTTAAACTATTTTCACTTGTAATTAAACATTATAATTTCTAATATTACAGTCATAGTAAAGGCCACTAACGGACCTCGCTATGTGGTCGGCTGCCGACGTCAACTTGACAAGAACAGACTGAAGGGTGGCACCAGGGTGGCTCTCGACATGACCACCCTAACCATCATGAGACACCTGCCCAGAGAGGTAATTTAACTGTTGTTTACTTAGTGGTTTCACCTGCTGGAACTAGGGTTGCCAGGTACTCATACGCAAAATCCGGACAGACCTGCGAGTTTGGCCTAACATTTGGGTCATGTTGGGCAAAAAATCCAGGCATCTTGCATTTCTGAAGAATTTTGGTCTCAATTGAAGAAAAATGAAAATTTGGGTATTTAATAATTGTATTTCAAGAAAGCAAAAGCAAGCGGCCAGCCGCCGCCGGTCGCGGGTACTCGTTCGTTCACCGCGCTGCGCGCGATTGAGTCTCGCTCTGCGCGCGAATTTCGAAATTGAAAAATCCTACCTAAATCCTAACAGGCCGTATGCCGCTTATTTTGGCCGGACAGGCAATCAAAAATCCTATTTATGTCCTGCTTTATCCTAACACCTGGCAACCCTAGCTGGAACTAATTTTCTTCTTCTTCTTCTTCTTCGTCAGCACGGTTTAGCCCACTGTTGGGCATATGCCTCTCCTAATCTTCTCCAATCTGCTCGGAGTTCCGTTTTCTGCATCCACAATGTCCCGGCGCGATCCTTGATGTCGTCGGTCCATCTGGCGGGTGGTCTGCCTACGCTGCGCTTCCCAAGACGAGGTCTCCAGTCCAGAACGCATCTGCTCCATCTCAGATCTTTTCGGCGACACATATGTCCAGCCCATGCCCATTTCAGCTTGGCGACTCGGAGTCCGATATCCACTACACGAGTACGCTGCCTGATCACCTCGTTCCGGACTCTGTCACGTAGAGATATTCCGAGCATCCTGCGTTCCATGCTCCTTTGCGTGACCTGGAGCTTGTGGATCATACCTTTCGTAAAGGTCCACGTCTCGCACGCGTACGTCATCACGGGGAGGATGCATTGGTCATACACTTTTGTTTTGAGCGACTGAGGTATTTTAGACTCCAACACGTGTTTCAACTTGCCAAATGCAGCCCATCCTAGCTGGATCCGTCTCTTTATTTCCGCCCCAAGAGAATCACGGCCAAGTGTAAGTTGCTGTCCAAGGTAGACGTAGTGTTGTACCTGTTCCAGCTGTCGACCCTCCAATGTGATGGGGATTTGTGATAAATCGGCTGTCGCCATCACCCATGTTCATTTTTAGGCCGATTTTGAGTGAGGCATGGAACAGGTCGTCAAACATTTGCTGCAGGTCCTGTGCAGATGTGGCCACAATGACTATATCGTCGGCGTACCGTAGGTGGTTTAGGTACGAACCATTAACATTGATACCCTTGCCTTCCCAGTTCATGGTCTTGAAAACGTCTTCTATCGCGTTTGTGAATAGCTTGGGTGATATCACGTCGCCTTGTCGGACACCTTTCTCGACCCGGATTGGATTGGTATTGCTTTTAAGTTGTACCGTCATCGTAGCCGCCTTGTACAAGCTCCTTAAGATTTGGATGTACCGCTCGTCTATTAGACACCTTTGGAGAGATCTCGTTACAGCCCAGTGTTCCACAGAGTCGAAAGCCTTTTCGTAGTCCACAAATCCCAGACACAGTGGCAAGTGAACTAATTTTCACATGGGAATAATATTTTTCCTATTATAATAATAATATAACATCATAAAACTTCTCCTTGAATCACTCTTAAAAACCACATCAAAATGAAGAGGAAGAGTTAGAGTGTCCTTGACAAAGAAATACAAAAATCATCTATATTTTAGCTTTGATGGTTCGGAGGCTGTATCAGATAAATGGTAACAGCACCCTTCGTGCGCGAGTTTGACTCGCACTTGGCCAATATCTATAATAGTTTAAGTTTTCCTGTCATGTGTTTGTGTTTTGAATAAGCAATAAAGTGTTTTTGATCATCCACTTACTTACATTTTAATGACTAGATCAAAAGAATATTCACCGGCAATGAAAAAAAGAAATTTAATTGCTTTAAAAACACTAGCAACGTAAAAAGAGTTACTTTACCTGTTTTAAAATCTCTATTGATTCCTCCAATTACCAATTTCAGGTGGACCCCCTTGTTTACAACATGAGTCATGAGGATCCTGGTGATGTGACCTACTCAGCTATTGGAGGTCTGCAAGAACAGATCAGACAACTGAGAGAGGTATGTTTGACCATGGTTTAACCCCTACAATCATCTATATCATATAATTCTAGTCTCTCTGAAGAAAATTAGCTAGGCTGTTAACATAATGTATTATGTAAAAAACTGATTGTTTCTAATACCCGTACTTCTTATGGCCCGTTAAGGTGCCTGTCTTGATTTCTGTCTATGACTACTTAGATGGTGGTTGTTATACAACCATGCCAGAGGCCTGCTACTTGTAGTAGGCGGTTGAAAAACTCTGACACCAGAGTTCATCGGGTAGTGGGTAGTAGACTCGATGTCCCACTTGAAGTTAAAGAAGAATCACTGTTCAGTTTTTGTTTCTGTTGTGTAATCCATGCCCATTTTGAGACTCCTAAAGATAAAATATAGGTACTTTATTGCACAAAATAAAAGAATATTACAAAAACAGCCAAAAATAACATTGTACAATTGGCGGCCTTATAGCTAATGTAGCAATTTCTTCCAGGCAGGCAATGAGGAAACACCAGAAAAGTCCTAGTTTAAATAACACATTTTTTTGTTCATACTGAAGCCATACTTATTAGTTCTAAATACCAATTCCACAGGTCATCGAGCTGCCCCTGATGAACCCAGAACTGTTCCAGCGAGTCGGCATCACCCCACCCAAGGGTTGCCTACTGTACGGCCCTCCTGGTACCGGCAAGACCCTGCTGGCTAGGGCTGTCGCTTCTCAGTTGGATGCCAACTTCTTGAAGGTAATTTTGTCATTTTTAAGAGTTTTTAAATTTTTGGAAAACATGCAAGAATTTCCACCACAGCAGACAGGATTTGAACTTGCGACTTTCGGCATCAATACCCCCGACGCCTCCACCAACTGAGCTACCGCGGCTCGATCTTAGCCTGGGAGTTAAGCATGTGTATCTTAGCCAATAACGAGTGGCAGGACTATCTACCGGGATAGTTTTACAACTAATTTCCATCGACTAAAACTTTTGTTTCGATAAAACCATGCGTATATAAACGAGTCACGTCTCAAAATGATGGCGATTTTTTTTATCACATACATGTTGCCAATGACAAATATTTTTTCGGAAACATGTATTTAATACAAAAATTCCGCTATTTTCTCTCGTGACGTGTATCTTGCTTTCGCCAAACGCTGCAACCGAAATGATATCGCGAAACAAATCTTTCCATATGAATAGGCTTCTGTATATCCCTATGTATTTTATTTTTAACTTGTATTTACGCTTGTTTTTAAACTTGCATTACAGGTGGTGTCAAGTGCAATCGTCGACAAGTACATCGGTGAATCAGCGCGTCTTATCCGCGAGATGTTCAACTACGCGCGCGACCACCAGCCCTGCATCATCTTCATGGACGAAATTGATGCCATCGGTAAGTTATAGTGGGTCATTCGTAGATTGAATGTCCCATCAGAGCGAGATTTTCAACTACGCACGCGACCACCAGTGACCATGGACGAAATTTACGCCATTGGTTACTTATTGTGGGTCATTCGTATACTATAAGTACTATTCATATTCATATTCATTTATTCATAAAATTATTTACATGTCAAGGTAATAAAGAAAATAATACATAATTTTAAATAATATCAAAATAAAAAAATAATTCTCCGAGCAGGAGAAAAAGTTGTAGGTACAATTGGGTACAATACAGAAAATTTAAAATTTTGCTTTCATAAATTCATTAAAATCGTAGAATGTGTGCTCGAGCAATAAACGTTTGAGTCTCCCTTTGAAACATGCGACAGTGGGAGCCGAGACTACATCTTGCGGTAGTTTGTTAAATACCGCAGGGCCCATCACGTGGGTCAACTTATCGGATTTAGCCAGTGTATGCCTCACTGGCAGCAGTCTGTTTTGTGACGCAGATTACGGCTGTGCATGCTCGCAGGCGTTTTATATGTGTCCTTGTGGGAGTAGGCATGTAATGCAACTTGCAGTATAACCACCGAGGCAAGGTCAGTATTCCCAGTGACTTGAAATAAGGCACTGCAGAAGTATCTTGTGACACTTGTGCAATCGCTCGTACGGCTCTCTTCTGCATACGGAATGCACTCCCAATCCGCAGCGCCACAGCTCAGCACCGTATTGTAGGAGCGAGTGCACAGTAGCGAAGTAAGACGATCGAGCCACTTCCTTGGGGACCACGCGCCAAGCGACGGAGTGCGAAACATGCACCACCGAGTCTCCGCACAACTTATCTATGTGGGATGCCCATGAGGCCTCGGTCGAGCTCGAAACCCAGAAATGTCGTCACATCCACTTGGTCTAGTGGTACCCCACCCACGTTAACAGTCATCCTTCTGGGTATTCTTCCTCCGAGGTGTATATGGAGGAAGTGGGTTTTTTTGAGGTTTAAACTAAGCCCGTTAACGCTAAACCACCCAGATAGAAGATTGGCAGTAGCATTGATGCGTGTTTCTAACTCTTCAATATTGGATGCTTTTATTATACAGGCGACATCATCTGCGTACATAAATATCTCTGCGGTCGACACAGCTTCTGGTAGGTCGTTCAGTAGAAGGGAAAACAGTATGTTCGATACTGACGAACCCTGCGCAACACCCATTGTGGTTGTTGTTGGGTCAGATCTTATTGCCCCTCCTCCACCGACGACTACCTGCGACCTGTCCCTAAGTAGATCAGAAAAAAGTGACAGAGCTTGCTTCTCAATTCCATAGTGTTGCAGCTTGGCTGTGAGCACTGCGTGATCAGCAACGTCGAATGCTTTGGACAGGTCGCAGCAAAGTACTGCTACTTGAAACTTTCGTTCACGCGCATCCATAATGCTGTGCACAACTCTACGAGTCAGATCGGTTGTTGATCGACCTGCCCGGTACGCGTACTGCTTCTCAGACAGGGCACTCGATGAATTCAGGTATTTTGTAAGTCGCTCGCTTAGGCCATGTTACTATTTGATGATATTATAAATAATAAATATAAGAAATAGTAAAGGCCCTTAGCATACTTCCCTGAGGTAGTCCTAAGTTGGACGAGGTAGAGTAGATGCTATTAGTAAGTTAGTGATGCCGGCTTAGAATAGCATCACCCCATTCAGATGATATATATGGGTAAATCTGCGCGTCTTATTCGTGAGATGTTCAACTACGCGCGCGACCACCAGCCCTGCATCATCTTCATGGACGAAATTGATGCCATTGGTGAGTTCTTCTATCGTGTGGGACACCAAGTCGACGATTGATCGATGAACCATGGTGCCAGAGCTTTTCAACCACCTATTGCTATTAATAAGCCAGTCAGTCTTGGCTCCACTATTGTTCAACCTTTACATACATGACCTCCCAGAGACCAGCTCACGAAAGTTTGCTTACGCAGACGACCTAGCCCTTGTGACGCAGAATGGAAGCATAGAGGCAACAGAGGCCACACTGGAGAAGGACCTAAAAAATCTGGACGACTACTTCGTCCGTTGGCGCCTTTGCCCAAGTGCAGCAAAAACCGAAGTCTCCTGCTTTCACCTGTGCAACAGACTGGCCAACAGAGAGCTCAATATTACGTTCCGAGGAAAACGCCTGACTCACAACTTCGCGCCTAAGTACCTGGGTGTGTCACTGGACAGAAGCCTTAACTTCAAACATCATCTCAGTAAGGTATCCGCAAAGCTGAAGACTAGAAACAGTGTCATTCAAAAACTTACTGGCACATCCTGGGGAGCTACAGCAGCAACACTGCGCACGTCAGCTCTGGCGCTGGTATACTCGACAGCTGAGTACTGTGCAGCCGCTTGGCTAAATAGTGCACACGTCTCACTGGTCGATGTCCAGCTGAACCACACCATGCGCCTGATAACTGGATGCTTAAAACCTACACCAACTTATTGGCTCCCGGCCCTGAGCCACATAGCTCCGCCACATATCCGCAGGGAAAAGTGCCTGAGCCGGGAGGTAGACAAGATCCAGGGAAACAAATTGCTGCCCATACACTTAGACCTCGACGTATTTAAGACCTCTAGATTAAGGTCCCGGAACCCACCCGCACTATCGAGCCATGCAAGCGAGCCTTTACCCAGCACCTGTGATGCCTGGACTGCAGAGTGGACCTCTTGTGCCACCCCCGGCGACCTCTTCGAATTGAACACCCGGAAAAGACCAGTCGGTTTTTGCGCACCCCGCAACGCTTGGTGTAAACTAAACCGCATAAGAACAGATGTAGGAAACTGCGCACACCTGTGGCACAGGTGGGGCTGGAGTGACACTGCAGCTTGCGGTTGCGGAGGACAACAGCAAACTATACGCCACATGGTCTACGAATGCCCGATAACCAAATTCACTGGGGATCCCAATGATCTGAAGACCCTTTCGGATGAAGCATTGGAGTACCTTAATTCTCCCAGACTACATTTATAAATACAATATTGACAATTCCAGTAAAAACTAAGAGCCATACGATAAATAAATAAATAAATAAATAAGCCTCTGATGTGGTTGACGAGGTTATTGGTGAAGACAAGCGGCTCATTCAAAGATCTAATGCCCCATCTCAGTAATATAGCTTACGAATAGTATAGGTTCTAGTATACTTCCCTGAGGTAGTCCTGAATGAGACATTACTATTGGTGAGTAAAAGCGGATCATTGGTAGACTTGAAGACCCATTTAAATAAAGGCGCGTCTCATCCGCAAGATGTTCAACTACGCGCGCGATCACCAGCCCTGCATCATCTTCATGGACGAAATTGACGCCATTGGTAAGTATATTGGGAAGGCGTCAATGATATACATTAGGAATAGTTGTGGTCTTAGTATACATCCCTAGGGTAGTCCTGAGTTGGACGAGATCGACGCTATTGGGAAGATAATGATGCCGGCTTAGAATAGCATCACTCCATTCAGTTGGTGAATAAGCCCGTCTTATTCGTGAGATGTTCAACTACGCGCGCGACCACCAGCCCTGCATCATCTTCATGGATGAAATTGACGCCATTGGTGAGTTCTTCTATCGTGTGGGACACCATGTCGACGAACGACCCGATGAACCATGGTGCCAGAGTTTTTCAACCACCTATTGCTATTAATAAGGCTCTGACGTGGTTGACGAGGTTATTGGTGAAGACAAGCGGCTCATTCAAAGATCTAATGTCCCATCCCAGTAATATAGATTAGGAAAAGAGTAGGTTCTAGTATACTTCCCTGAGGTAGTCCTGAATGCGACGTTACTATTGGTGATAATACCGGATTATTCCTAGACTTGAAGACCCATTTAAATAAAGGCGAGTCTTATTCGTGGGATGTTCAACTACGCGCGCGATCACCAGCCCTGCATCATCTTCATGGACGAAATTGACGCCATTGGTGAGTAATAGCGGGAAGATGTGAATGATATACATTAGGAATAGTAGTGGTCCTAGTATACATCCCTAAGGTAGACCTAAGTTGGACGAGATCGATGCTATTGGGAAGTTAGTGATGCCGGCTTAGAATAACATCACTCTATTCAAATGGTATTCAATCGTTGACAAAAACAGGCGAATACAGCTACAGCTAAATCTGATACTATTCGTAATAAAGCACGTGTTTTTGTACAGAGCCTTTTATTTTATAGCTATTGGAATGCTAGCGACACTCAACACTTTCATTACCAGAGTATTCTATTCCAATCCATTCAACTGACACGCCATCGTGACACAACGAAGATGTTTTTAAAATATTGTAATTCGGTTGATGAAATCCCAGATTTGAGCAACTCATTGTATTTGTAAATATTTTTTAATTTCAGGCGGCAGACGTTTCTCCGAGGGCACAAGCGCTGACCGTGAGATCCAGCGTACTCTCATGGAGCTGCTCAACCAGATGGACGGGTTCGATTCCCTCGGGCAGGTGAAGATCATCATGGCCACCAACCGACCTGATACCCTGGACCCGGCCTTGCTCAGACCAGGGAGACTGGACAGGAAGATCGAGATACCGCTGCCCAACGAACAGGCCAGGTGAGATTGTCTAGCCAACAAATGAACATAATACTTACTGCGAGCGAAATAAGTTAGGAAACTACACTGCGCTAACACACTTTTGCGAGCGAAGCGAGCTAGGGGCTTCACTGCGGCACACCATTATATTACGTATTGCGAGCGAAGCGAGCTAGGGGCTTCACTGCGGCACACCAACATATTACGTATTGCGAGCGAAGCGAGCTAGGGGCTTCACTGCGGCACAACAACATATTACGTATTGCGAGCGAGCGAGCTAGGCTTCACTGCGGCACACCAACATATTACGTATTGCGAGCGAAGCGAGCTAGGGGCTTCACTGCGGCACACCAACATATTACGTATTGCGAGCGAAGCGAGCTAGGGGCTTCACTGCGGCACACCAACATATTACGTATTGCGAGCGAAGCGAGCTAGGCTTCACTGCGGCACACCAACATATTGCGAGCGAGCGAAGCGAGCTTTGCGGCACACCAACATATTACGTATTGCGAGCGAAGCGAGCTAGGGCACTGCGGCACACCAACATATTACGTATTGCGAGCGAAGCGAGCTAGGCTTCACTGCGGCACACCAACATATCGACCCTGTGAGTAACAAATGTTTTAAAAGCCAAATCGCAAATTTTGGGAAATCGCAAAAACTAAACAAGGAAAACGATAATGGTGTGTATTTTTACATTTCTAAAGCTATATTAGTACTGTTTACATATGTTTTGGCCGCAAAATCCCTTTCAAAGTGTATAAGAATAAATATGCTAACTTCAACAGTTCAAGAGATAGGGTTGCTTTACTACATTTTGTTTGAGAAAAATTGGTGGTTACGACATTTTTTTATGTATGGAGACAATCAAAATTGTTGTAATTGCTTTTGTTAAACACGATGACCCACTTTTTGTAGTAAAATACAAAAATCTGGAAGAAAATGTAGATTTTGTAGGTAAAATTATACTTATTTGGTAGTTACGCTAATACTTTACTCAATCTTGCATAGTTTTTTTCAAATGCAGATACATTGTCAAGCCTTTACCCCTTGCAGAGTAATTAGAGCATTAAAGAATGTACAAATCTGAAGTTTTCAGTACTTCTGACTTACTTTTCGGCATATTTACTGGTGGTACACTTTCCACAATCAATAGTAAACAATTGTTGGGCTATCGCATAAAATATAATAATCGCGTACCTAATGGATATGAAACTACAAAAAGATCCTTAGTCACTTCACATATAAGATCGATCGAAAGGCGAAAAGATGAGCTGGTTTAAGTCAACATAGAAAGGTTATAAAGTTTATGAGTTTCGTACGATGTGCCTATGACGTTAGTAGGTTTATTTTTCAAATGAGCTTAAAGACTTGAAGTTGTGTCATCAAAATAAATAACATTATACTATAAAAGGTTACAACTAATTAAGTACAATTCAATTTATTTATTTCATCACAATAAGCATTGTATAGAAAATAAGCACAATAATAAAATAAAATGTCAAAGTAAACAATTAAAACACAATCGAATTAAAAAAATAACTAATAAATGATAAAAATGTCAAAGAAAATAATTAAAATACAACAAAACTAATAAATGAATGATATAAATGGCAAAGTAAACAATTAAAACATAATCAAATCAAAAAATAACTAATAAATTATAAAAATGTCAAAGAAAATAATTAAAATACAACAAAACTAATGAATGAATGATATAAATGTCAAAAGTAAAAAGAAAATACAATCAAAATAAAACAATAACTAATATACATGTCACGATAAAAATGTCAGATTTTATACAGCATAGATTACCAATTTTACAATTAAATTAAACTTTATCATTGATAAATTCTTCTATAGAGTAATAACATTTTTGCATTAAGAAAGCTTTCAATTTGCTTTTAAAAATCGTAGGTCTATCAAGTAAGGCCTTTAAATCTGTCGGTAAGCTATTGAACAATTTTGTAGCTTGATAACGTGGGCTGTGCTTAACTACTCGGAGTCTAGGTCGGATAAAATTGGGAAGATCTTTCCTCCTAGTCGCTACTCTTGCGTGATTCTCATCTGAAGCTTCAATTTTCCAATGATTTTTACTTAAATTACTTAGTGAAACTAGTATATATATGCACGGTACTGTCAATATGTGAAGCTCCTTAAAATGCTCTCTGCACGACGTTATTTGTGGGATCCTAACTATAGTCCTAATAGCTCTTTTTTGTAATACAAAAGCACTATTGGTGTTATAATCAAAACTATTTCCCAACACATTATACTGTATCTAATCTTAGACTCTATCAAGGAGTGATACACCATTTTTAGCTGACTAATAGACACCTCTTCTCTTAAACTTCTTAAGGCATAACAAGAAGAGCTTATGGATTTTTTTAAAGCTGCTAGTTCCTGTTTCCAATTTAGAAATGCGTCTATGTGTACTCCCAAAATTTGACCGAGTCAACACTTTTTACCAATTCGCCATCATATTTAACTAATAGCTCATCTCTGTACCTAGATGTTGTTCTAAACAACAGTGAATTCATTTTATCAGTGTTAAGTTTTAAGGAGTTTGACGAAAACCATTGTTGAAATCCATTCATCACCAGGTTAGCCTTATCATTAAGCCTCTCGATCGTAGTCGCTGAAATAACAGCGTTAGTGTCATCAGCAAACATCACTAAAGAGGTTCCGGGAGCAATATTAGTGATGTAGTTGACAAGATCATTGGTGAATATTATACAAAGAACCGGACCCAGCACAGAGCCTTGTGGTACACCTCTTTTGATACTCGTCAATGGAGAGCGGACTTCTTTTTCTACATTACCTTCGACTGTCTTAATTTCAATATATTGATAACGATTCCGAAGATAGGAATTGAAAAGATCCAATGCTTTGTCTCGTACACCGTAGTGCTCCAACTTTGCCACAAGAATCTCATGTTCAACCACGTCAAAAGCACTACTTAAATCTAAAAACAGTCCAGCTACCCTGAGCCTTTCATTAATTTTAACCACTATGTCATCCAACAACGAGTCAATTGCTTCAGAAGTCCCAACACCTAGTCTATAACCAAATTGTCTATTACTTAGTATATTATACTTGTCAAGATGTCTTATCAGTCGAACCTTAATTAATTTCTCAAAAATCTTTGATAACACTGGTAAAATGGAGATAGGCCTATAGTTATTAATGTCTGTTTTTGAGCCTTTCTTGTGGATTGGAATTATTTTAGCCACTTTTAATTGCTCCGGAAACAAACCTTCCTCATAGCAATTATTAAAAAGTTCGCTAAAGGTACTGCTAACAGGTCAATGTTTTCCATGATGACTGTTATAGGAATTCCGTCAACATACATTCCGTCAAGTTACATATCTCTTAAGAGTGTGTTCTACTCACAAAACTGAACAACTTTTGTCAGAAACTTTTCTTCGAAATGTAAATGTAACCTATATTAAAAATTACAATCACATCTGACAAATTCAATTGTTCTTTGATAACTGACAAGGGGTTAGAAAGTCAGATATAGATTTTTTAACGGTATTCAATTCTGCAAGCAAAGCATCAGAATGAGAGCTAGATAATAAGGTATGCTGTATGCAACTTTTTACTGGGAAAACTTCAAGTTGATCGTGTGCATCTCGTAAGCAAGCCTAGTTAGCATACCAGCCTTTGATATACTAGCATTTAGTGAAAAATTAGTGCCATCTACCAGTAAAATGTCAAAATTAGTGCAAAAACATGAAAGACTTGTGTTCGTGCTTTATTTTATATATGGCAAAAGCAACATCAGAGCTGTTTTAGCCGTGAAATCTACAGAAGGATAGCAGGACCTGTAGTGTCTTGTGACTCTCTGTATTTTTACTATGTATGTTTTGGTGTATAATTAATAAATAAGCTCTTGTCTGGATAATTGAAATTAAATAATAGTCCAGTAACTTGATAAAACTAAAAGAGATAGGTACTTATTGACGTATGTGAAGAAAACTTCCTTATTTTGAAATTTCCCTGAAATATTTGTCAGACATGGCGACAACGATCATATTTTTACAGCCATTCACGCTCTGATTACCCCATAAGAGATAAAGGCGTGATAAATGCAATGTATGTTTGTGCAGAAAGAAAGAGCTACTACGTGCAACATTTCATGTATTACGTTGGGACAGATACATTTAGATAATATTTTCATTAAGTGTGTCATACGAAAATTACAAAACACTATCATAATTAAAGAAAAGGATAATAAATTGAACGATAATAATTTGAATCAGATGAAAAACTACTGGGCTGTAATACTTTCAAATTAAAAGAACTCAGAATATTGAACAAAGAGAAAACAAAATCAGTCGATGATTGACAATACGAAAAATTATTGAAAAGACGTGAATAATTGAAGAAAGTGAATATTATGTTGTACCAATTATTAAAAATATTACCAAATTAGTAAAATATTTAATAAGACTGTCAATCCACCAAAATAAGCTTAAAAGCTAAAATAAAGAAGAAAACACTTCAAAAATAAACTTTTATCTTTATCTAACAACCATGTTTAAAAACTAGAATTTAATTATGTTACTTAGTGATATCGTTCTTAATAAATTAATATTTTGATTAAATAAATACTTTTTATACTACAATAATTCACCTATTTTATCCGCAACTTGGTCTTTTACTACATGAAAAAGAACATTATTTCAATCAATATGTATTTTACAACAATAAACGTCAAGCTCTATTGTCCCAAAACAGTAAATTATGTCGTAAACACCAGTGAGGTAACAAAATAATGTAGTAAAGCCAATTGTTGGAGTAATCTATTTAAGACTTTTAAGATTCAGAAAGGATTTATATTGTTATACATCTTTATCTCTATGAATATTTTTATCGGTTACTATAATGAATGTTATTAATTTTAAAGTTTTGTTCATTACCACAAATTTACCTGAAATGGCTGCAAGCTTCGCATCATGCTTAATGTTGTAAAGAAAAAGTATCAAATAATTTGTCTTTACGACAAATTGAACGTTTTCACTTTCTTGGTCTTTTGTGAAAATATGTCGTATAAGCCACCTTTTACATACATGTTATTTACGACATTTTTTTAGTGCCCAAGGCGTCCAAACAAGGTACTTACGACAAAAAAATTTAAAAATTACAGTTTTTCTTGTCTAAAAATCTGTGTAGTAAAGCCATTTTTATCAAGATATCAAAATTTTAAATATACAGATCGATAGAGCTCGTCAAACTACATAAGATGGCATTAAAAGCTCATTTTCGCCAAAATGGCTTTTACGACATTTGTTACCCAAAGGGTCGATATTACGTATTGCGAGCGAAGCGAGCTAGGGGCTTCACTGCGGCACACCAACATATTACGTATTGCGAGCGAAGCGAGCTAGGGGCTTCACTGCGGCACACCAACATATTACGTATTGCGAGCGAAGCGAGCTAGGGGCTTCACTGCGGCACACCAACATATTACGTATTGCGAGCGAAGCGAGCTAGCTTCACTGCGGCACACCAACATATTACGTATTGCGAGCGAAGCGAGCTAGGGGCTTCACTGCGGCACACCAACATATTACGTATTGCGAGCGAAGCGAGCTAGGGGCTTCACTGCGGCACACCAACATATCGACCCTTTTAGTAACAAATGTCGTAAAAGCCAAATCGCAACTTTTGGGAAATCGCAAAAAACTAAATATGGAAAACGATAATGTTGTGTATTTTTTACATTTCTAAAGCTATATTAGTACTGTTTACATATGTTTTTGGCCGCAAAAATCCCTTTCAAAGTGTATAAGAATAAATATGCTAACTTCAACAGTTCAAGAGATAGGGTTGCTTTTACTACATTTTGTTTGAGAAAAATTGGTGGTTACGACATTTTTTTTATGTATGGAGACAATCAAAATTGTTGTAATTGCTTTTTGTTAAACACGATGACCCACTTTTTTGTAGTAAAATACAAAAATCTGGAAGAAAAATGTAGATTTTTGTAGGTAAAATTATACTTATTTGGTAGTTACGCTAATACTTTACTCAATCTTGCATAGTTTTTTTCAAATGCAGATACATTGTCAAGCCTTTACCCCTTGCAGAGTAATTAGAGCATTAAAGAATGTACAAATCTGAAGTTTTCAGTACTTCTGACTTACTTTTCGGCATATTTACTGGTGGTACACTTTCCACAATCAATAGTAAACAATTGTTGGGCTATCGCATAAAATATAATAATCGCGTACCTAATGGATATGAAACTACAAAAAGATCCTTAGTCACTTCACATATAAGATCGATCGAAAGGCGAAAAGATGAGCTGGTTTAAGTCAACATAGAAAGGTTATAAAGTTTATGAGTTTCGTACGATGTGCCTATGACGTTAGTAGGTTTATTTTTCAAATGAGCTTAAAGACTTGAAGTTGTGTCATCAAAATAAATAACATTATACTATAAAAGGTTACAACTAATTAAGTACAATTCAATTTATTTATTTCATCACAATAAGCATTGTATAGAAAATAAGCACAATAATAAAATAAAAATGTCAAAGTAAACAATTAAAACACAATCGAATTAAAAAATAACTAATAAATGATAAAAATGTCAAAGAAAATAATTAAAATACAACAAAACTAATGAATGAATGATATAAATGGCAAAGTAAACAATTAAAACATAATCAAATTAAAAAATAACTAATAAATGATAAAAATGTCAAAGAAAATAATTAAAATACAACAAAACTAATGAATGAATGATATAAATGTCAAAAGTAAAAAGAAAATACAATCAAAATAAAACAATAACTAATATACATGTCACGATAAAAATGTCAGATTTTATACAGCATAGATTACCAATTTTACAATTAAATTAAACTTTATCATTGATAAATTCTTCTATAGAGTAATAACATTTTTGCATTAAGAAAGCTTTCAATTTGCTTTTAAAAATCGTAGGTCTATCAAGTAAGGCCTTTAAATCTGTCGGTAAGCTATTGAACAATTTTGTAGCTTGATAACGTGGGCTGTGCTTAACTACTCGGAGTCTAGGTCGGATAGAATTGGGAAGATCTTTCCTCCTAGTCGCTACTCTTGCGTGATTCTCATCTGAAGCTTCAATTTTCCAATGATTTTTACTTAAATTACTTAGTAAAACTAGTATATATAAGCACGGTACTGTCAATATGTGAAGCTCCTTAAAATGCTCTCTGCACGACGTTATTTGTGGGATCCTAACTATAGTCCTAATAGCTCTTTTTTGTAATACAAAAGCACTATTGGTGTTATAATCAAAACTATTTCCCCAACACATTATACTGTATCTAATCTTAGACTCTATCAAGGAGTGATACACCATTTTTAGCTGACTAATAGACACCTCTTCTCTTAAACTTCTTAAGGCATAACAAGAAGAGCTTATGGATTTTTTTAAAGCTGCTAGTTCCTGTTTCCAATTTAGAAATGCGTCTATGTGTACTCCCAAAAATTTGACCGAGTCAACACTTTTTACCAATTCGCCATCATATTTAACTAATAGCTCATCTCTGTACCTAGATGTTGTTCTAAACAACAGTGAATTCATTTTATCAGTGTTAAGTTTTAAGGAGTTTGACGAAAACCATTGTTGAAATCCATTCATCACCAGGTTAGCCTTATCATTAAGCCTCTCGATCGTAGTCGCTGAAATAACAGCGTTAGTGTCATCAGCAAACATCACTAAAGAGGTTCCGGGAGCAATATTAGTGATGTAGTTGACAAGATCATTGGTGAATATTATACAAAGAACCGGACCCAGCACAGAGCCTTGTGGTACACCTCTTTAATACTCGTCAATGGAGAGCGGACTTCTTTTTCTACATTACCTTCGACTGTCTTAATTTCAATATATTGATAACGATTCCGAAGATAGGAATTGAAAAGATCCAATGCTTTGTCTCGTACACCGTAGTGCTCCAACTTTGCCACAAGAATCTCATGTTCAACCACGTCAAAGCACTACTTAAATCTAAAAACAGTCCAGCTACCCTGAGCCTTTCATTAATTTTAACCACTATGTCATCCAACAACGAGTCAATTGCTTCAGAAGTCCCAACACCTAGTCTATAACCAAATTGTCTATTACTTAGTATATTATACTTGTCAAGATGTCTTATCAGTCGAACCTTAATTAATTTCTCAAAAATCTTTGATAACACTGGTAAAATGGAGATAGGCCTATAGTTATTAATGTCTGTTTTTGAGCCTTTCTTGTGGATTGGAATTATTTTAGCCACTTTTAATTGCTCCGGAAACAAACCTTCCTCATAGCAATTATTAAAAAAGTTCGCTAAAGGTACTGCTAACAGGTCAATGTTTTCCATGATGACTGTTATAGGAATTCCGTCAACATACATTCCGTCAAGTTACATATCTCTTAAGAGTGTGTTCTACTCACAAAACTGAACAACTTTTGTCAGAAACTTTTCTTCGAAATGTAAATGTAACCCTATATTAAAAAAATTACAATCACATCTGACAAATTCAATTGTTCTTTGATAACTGACAAGGGGTTAGAAAGTCAGATATAGATTTTTTTAACGGTATTCAATTCTGCAAGCAAAGCATCAGAATGAGAGCTAGATAATAAGGTATGCTGTATGCAACTTTTTACTGGGAAAACTTCAAGTTGATCGTGTGCATCTCGTAAGCAAGCCTAGTTAGCATACCAGCCTTTGATATACTAGCATTTAGTGAAAAATTAGTGCCATCTACCAGTAAAATGTCAAAATTAGTGCAAAAACATGAAAGACTTGTGTTCGTGCTTTATTTTATATATGGCAAAAAGCAACATCAGAGCTGTTTTAGCCGTGAAATCTACAGAAGGATAGCAGGACCTGTAGTGTCTTGTGACTCTCTGTATTTTTTTACTATGTATGTTTTGGTGTATAATTAATAAATAAGCTCTTGTCTGGATAATTGAAATTAAATAATAGTCCAGTAACTTGATAAAACTAAAAGAGATAGGTACTTATTGACGTATGTGAAGAAAACTTCCTTATTTTGAAATTTCCCTGAAATATTTGTCAGACATGGCGACAACGATCATATTTTTACAGCCATTCACGCTCTGATTACCCCATAAGAGATAAAGGCGTGATAAATGCAATGTATGTTTGTGCAGAAAAAGAAAGAGCTACTACGTGCAACATTTCATGTATTACGTTGGGACAGATACATTTAGATAATATTTTCATTAAGTGTGTCATACGAAAATTACAAAACACTATCATAATTAAAGAAAAAGGATAATAAATTGAACGATAATAATTTGAATCAGATGAAAAACTACTGGGCTGTAATACTTTCAAATTAAAAGAACTCAGAATATTGAACAAAAGAGAAAACAAAATCAGTCGATGATTGACAATACGAAAAATTATTGAAAAAGACGTGAATAATTGAAGAAAGTGAATATTATGTTGTACCAATTATTAAAAATATTACCAAATTAGTAAAAATATTTAATAAGACTGTCAATCCACCAAAATAAGCTTAAAAGCTAAAATAAAGAAGAAAACACTTCAAAAATAAACTTTTATCTTTATCTAACAACCATGTTTAAAAACTAGAATTTAATTATGTTACTTAGTGATATCGTTCTTAATAAATTAATATTTTGATTAAATAAATACTTTTTTATACTACAATAATTCACCTATTTTATCCGCAACTTGGTCTTTTACTACATGAAAAAAGAACATTATTTCAATCAATATGTATTTTACAACAATAAACGTCAAGCTCTATTGTCCCAAAAACAGTAAATTATGTCGTAAACACCAGTGAGGTAACAAAAATAATGTAGTAAAAGCCAATTGTTGGAGTAATCTATTTAAGACTTTTTAAGGATTCAGAAAGGATTTATATTGTTATACATCTTTATCTCTATGAATATTTTTTATCGGTTACTATAATGAATGTTATTAATTTTAAAGTTTTTGTTCATTACCACAAATTTACCTGAAATGGCTGCAAGCTTCGCATCATGCTTAATGTTGTAAAAGAAAAAGTATCAAATAATTTGTCTTTTACGACAAATTGAACGTTTTCACTTTCTTGGTCTTTTTGTGAAAATATGTCGTATAAGCCACCTTTTTACATACATGTTATTTACGACATTTTTTTAGTGCCCAAGGCGTCCAAACAAGGTACTTACGACAAAAAAATTTAAAAATTACAGTTTTTCTTGTCTAAAAATCTGTGTAGTAAAAGCCATTTTTATCAAGATATCAAAATTTTAAATATACAGATCGATAGAGCTCGTCAAACTACATAAGATGGCATTAAAAGCTCATTTTCGCCAAAATGGCTTTTACGACATTTGTTACCCAAAGGGTCGATATTACGTATTGCGAGCGAAGCGAGCTAGGGGCTTCACTGCGGCACACCAACATATTACGTATTGCGAGCGAAGCGAGCTAGGGGCTTCACTGCGGCACACCAACATATTACGTATTGCGAGCGAAGCGAGCTAGGGGCTTCACTGCGGCACACCAACATATTACGTATTGCGAGCGAAGCGAGCTAGGGGCTTCACTGCGGCACACCAACTGTTTAGTTTCGTATCATATGGGCGCGCGAATGCGATTTGAATTTCGCGCCAGGTTTTCTGACAGACCGCGGTCTTCTGAAAGACCGCGGTGTCTGTGACGTTGGCGGTTCGGCCGGCGCCATCTTGACGTTCACTCTCGTTCCCGTGTGCGCCGCGCGGCTGACGATAGCCACATGTTTAATGTAATTTTGGTGTTTTTCTTATTCGTGTGTGCAATTTCCACCAGGGAAGAGTTCCCTGTTCGGTGTGGAAGTGAAACCTAGACAATTTCGGATTTTGCGCTTTGAGAAATCCTTTGTTATTCGCGAACGTTTTAATGCTGTCGCGAACTATGAACAATAGTGGTTGTGAGTGATAAACGTTGTGGTGAGGCAAAATTGTTGGAAGGAAGGATTACGAGCACGAGCGGATGTCCAATGTCGTGAGTTTTAGGTTATGTTCCCATCCTATGTGTTCCAAAATCCTGATACCTGTTTCCCTTCATATCTAGACTCACGAGGACGGCGTCATACCTACCACACGGTGAGCAGTTCGCTGTTAGTTTTGTATAAGTACTTTATTTGTAGTGATTTAGCAACATAACGTGGATGTCACCCACTTGATGACCTTTGGTACAACCGGAACTTTGGTACATTTATTTTAGATATGAGCTGTGGTAGCACAGTGAAATATTAGTCATCTTGTAGGAGATTAAGGGCCGTCGCAGACATTGGAAACAAAAATTTCTCGACCGGAAATTTTCCGGAACAGAAAATTTTCTCATTAAATTCATTTTATTTAGCTATAGTAAAGAGCACTACGAATCGTAGTCAAATGTTGTTCCGAGGCTGATCGACCATTTAGTTTTAGATTTTAAGATAACTTTAATTTGCTTCCACTGCGCTAAGATCAGCTTCGGAATCAAACACCAACATATTACGTATTGCGAGCGAAGCGAGCTAGGGGCTTCACTGCATTTCGCTAACATCACACTGGTGCCACCGAAACGCTTTAATCATTTTATCTTCATTCCAGGCTGGAAATCCTCAAGATCCACGCGCAGCCGATCGCCAAGCACGGTGAGATGGACTACGAGGCGGTCGTCAAGCTGTCCGACACCTTCAACGGAGCTGACTTGAGAAACGTTTGCACTGAGGCGGGCCTGTTCGCTATCAGGGCAGAGCGGGAGTATATCGTACAGGTACGTATGAGTATAGTTTACTTAGCATTTAAACTAAAGCGATGAGTGCCGAAGTACCGACGGCGTAAGGTCCTGGTTGTTTCACCCTCAATTCGGATCATCAGGTATGGAAATGTCCGACAACCTTTTAGGATAGATAGATCCACGCGCATCCAAAAGCCAAGCACGGCGAGATGGACTACGAGGCGGTCGTCAAGCTGTCCGACACCTTCAACGGAGCCGACTTGAGGAACGTCTGCACGGAGGCAGGGCTCTTCGCTATCCGAGCAGAGCGGGAGTATATCGTACAGGTGTGTAGTCTACTTAGTCAAATTTAAGCTGAAGCGATGAGTGCCGAAGTACCGACGGCGAAAGGTCCTGGTTGTTTCACCATCAATTCGAATCATCAGGTATGGAAGTGTCCATATACGACAACCTTTTAGGATATATAGATCCACGCGCATTCAAAAGCCAAGCACGGCGAGATGGACTACGAGGCGGTCGTCAAGCTGTCCGACACCTTCAACGGAGCTGACTTGAGGAACGTCTGCACGGAGGCAGGGCTCTTCGCTATCAGAGCAGAGCGGGAGTATATTGTGCAGGTATGTAGTTCTTTTTATAGTGGGACACCAAATCATCCAACGACCCGATGGATCCTGGTGTCAGAGTTTTTCTACCGCGTGTAGGTACTGTACCTGATGTTGTTTCCTTTCTTTCGCCTGTTTTTTTTTTTATTCTTTGAAAATAATCATTCAAAAGGTAAAAGTAGATCGCTTTATCAAAAATACGTATCAATATGAAGTAGCTTTTTGCGTTCTCTGTCTGGCTTAGACTTCGTTAACTTATCCTCTACTACGCATCGGATTTTGATGCAGTTCTTGTGATAGATAGAGTAATACAAGGTTTAAATGCCATTACCCACGGGAAAATGAGTTGCATCGTGTGAAACCGCTAACCGGTCGTTATGCTATACTATATAATAATTATTTGTCTTTGTCACAGGAGGACCTAATGAAGGCTGTTCGCAAGGTGGCTGACAACAAGAAACTTGAAAGCAAGTTGGACTACAAACCTGTCTAAATATGCATTTAAATATATCACTAATACCTTAATTGTAATAATAATTAATAAAAACTTTTAAGTGCAAAATGTTGAAGTTGCAAAATGCCATAGTTGTAATATGACATTGACATTTTGCAACCTTTTGTGACGTTTTGCTCCTAAATGCTTACATCTGGTAGACCAGCTTATAAACGATTGTCTATGTATGTAATGAAATTATAATATTGTGTAATTTAGGTTAAATAAAACAGTTTTTGCGAAATATGATTTTTATTTACATTAAATTAAGTACATACAGTAGCATAAATTCGTAATTTTGGACAACAAACAAAATTCTCACTTGATAAAACTAGGTAGCGTACCACTCTTTCTAGCCTTAGAGACATTATCGAAATAGCACGAAAAATCTACATAAGGCTTTATCCTCCTATCTTTGTCATATGGCTTCCCAGCGGGGTAGATGTCTGAACTCGATTCATTTGATCTATTTGTATCAACATTAGAATTCGAATGATTAGTTTCCTCATTCGTAGAAGACAATTCAGAGTCGATTTCATTCAATAATGTATGAGACTTGGATTGGACTATCGGGTTGAATCTGACCGAAGAATTTTTCTGAACAGGATTGCTTTCTGTGACCGTTTCTTCTGGTTTTACATTTGGCAATGGGAAGTTGAAGTTTCTTATCAATAAGCTCATGTGGGTGTTAGGTTTTGGGGTTAGATTGTTCTTGTAGCAATAAGATATGAATTCCTCCTCGATTTCTTCCAAGACGGTTTGGCTGACTGTGCCGAAGTCTTCGGTTTTGCGGAAGTTTTCGACGATGATTTGAGCGAGTTGCTTGTTTGTCTGTTCGTCGCTGCCGCGCGCTTCCTGGATTCGTTTGTACACGCCGGCGCTTACTAGGACTAGGAATCTGAAATATAGGATAGAAAAAGTCAAAAGAGTGAAATTTTACTAGTGACCAATAGCGAAAACTCAGAACCGACTGGTGATAAGGAACAATGGTCGGAATACGAAAAAAATAATTTGTCTTCCCACAGTTACTTAAATCAGCTAATCTGCAATTTTTAATGGGAGGACCAATTTCTTTTTTCATATTTAGACCTATGTTCCTTGTATGTTATCAAAAGCTGGTTCTGAGTTTTCGCTATCGGACACTAGTAAAATTTCAAACAGTATAGCACAATGTTACAATCAAATATCAATCAAAAATTTCTTACTCGCACTAAAGCTCTTACATCAGGCGTCCATGCTTTCCTCCACTTAAGGAACCGCCGCCATTTTTATAATGCCATTTTTTATTTAACAAGGGAGTTTGGTACCCACCTGCTATAATGGTCCAAGGCTATAGTGCCGTGTGTCTCAAGCACAGATCTAATGAATTTCTTATTCGATGTGAATGATATAGATTAGGAATAGAAAAGGTCCTAGTAAACCTCCCTGTGGTAGTTATTATACCCACCTGCTATAATGGTCCAAGGCTATAGGGCCGTGTATCTCAGACACAGCGACCACAGGCTCGGTGTGCGCTGAGCTCAATGTTGGGAAGGCCTTCCACAGACCCTTGACTAGGTAATATCTCATTTTATAACAGTCGTATGATGCCGGCTTAGAATTGCATCACCACAATTCGAGCCATAAGTCTCTTCCACAGACCCTTCACTAGGTAGTTTATATCTAATTTTATAACAGCTGTGTGATGCCGGCTCAGAATAGCATCACCACAATTCTAACCGTGTCGTTAAAAGCGACTGAGAGATAAATGAATGCTTTATGCGATGTGAATGATATAGATTAGGAATAGTAAAGGTCCTAGTACACCTCCCTGTGGTAGTTATGGTATAACATGATTCAGAAAAGAAAGGGACCCGCAATGGCGACATTACTTTTTGCGTCTTATTCATGATATTAGAGCAAGATGTCAATAATAATGTTGCCATTTCGGGTCCCCTTCTTCTATATAAAGCAGGTAGTACCCACCTGCTATAATCGTCCAAGGCTATAGGGCCGTGTATCTCAGACACAGCTACCACAGGCTCGGTGTGCGCTGAGCTCAACGTTGGAAAGGCCTTCCACAGACCCTTGACTAGGTAGTTGCCGAGGCATCGCGTGCCCGTCTGATTGCCGAGGTATTGCGCTGAAAGTAGGAAAAAATATAAACTCCTATTAAATTCACTGCAAATATTTAGAGGGTGTGTTCTACACGTGAAACTAAATAACCTTACAAGAAAATCTTACAAGGAAGTCAGTCTAGCTGGTCATACGCTGGGCCGCCACTGCAAAATCTTCCACATTCACCAATCGGCATTTCAAGCAGTTTTTAATTAAAAACAACCTGCCACTATGGTGATACACACACAATCTTCTGACTCTCAAACTTTTGTCAGACGTGATTTAAATAGCCGTTTTTACAGCCGTTTACGCTCTGCCTACCCCGCAAAGGACTTGACTTAACTTGACTGTCCCGATGGCGTAGTGGATAGTACACCTGCCTTCTACGCCGAGGGTCGTGGGTTCGATTCCCACTGGACACAAATATATGTAAAGTCGATTTTTAAATATTTGTGTTAACTCTGGGTGTTTTCTATGTATAATATGTAATTATTTACAAAAAAAGTATTTAAGTATTATATCAGTTGTCTATAGTCCGACAAGTTCGTGCGCGACCCTCCCTAGGGGTGACAGACGTTGGGAGGGGAGATGTCAGCGGGTAGCGGGAGGTGTAGCGGGGAAGGGAAGCGCGCGCATCCGCGCCGCACGTCATATTAAAATGACGTGCTTCCTCGCCCCCCAACCGTCTGTACCCCGCAGGAAGGTCGCGCACGAAGTTGTCGGACTATAGTTCCCATAGTACAAGCTTTGCTTAGTTTGGGGCTAGATGGCGCTGTGTGTCCAGGGATATTTATTTAAAGTAGGGCCAACGAAACGAGATAATTAATGTAAACAACTTTTGTATGACTCGGTGACAGTTATTACAATCTGTCCTTATCTGTCATATGGTATATGTCAGCTGTCTCTTTCAGATTTGTTTACACTTTTTACCTCGTCTGGTTGGCCTTACTTTATTTATTATTTATTTATATGTATAGGCGTGATATATGTACCTACGTATGTAAATTAAAAGGAATGCCTTACCATTTCTCAACTTGTTGACGTCCAATCCCAGCTGTGAGAGCCTCAAGAGCTCATCTTCATTGTTCAAACTGTGGTCTACAGTCAGCTGGACCACCTGAAAAATACAAGAATAACAATATAAAAACTGTTCCGTGCTTCGGAGGGCACGTTAAGCCGTCGATCCCGGTTGCTGTCTATGATCACTTAGACGGCGGTCATTACACAACTATGTCTGAGGCCTGTTCCCTGTAGGCAGTTGAATAATTTGCTTCCCAGACTAGAAAACATAAAACGATGCTACTTAATGGGGACTATTATACGAGTTAGAATGAACTTACTCTTAATACAGAGTTGTCGTCGGTCCTGCATAAAAGCGCCCGGGTTTCACCTACGTTAGCTACAAATAGCTTGTTGTTTAAAACTAGAGCTATGACGACAGTGGCACCCCCGGATAAATGTTGGTCGATCTCTTTCAGACGGTTCAGTATGCTCTCGTAGTTTTGTTGGTTCTGCAAAGTGAAAGCAAACAGGAGTCAGTCAAAGGTGAAGTGGCTGAACCCTACATGTCTACCTACATATATCACGCCCTACATATATCTGCCTACCACGCCCCCATGCGGGGTAGGCAGAGCGCAATCAGATGCAAAAAACGGTCATTAACACCACTCTCTTAGTCGCTTTCTATGACATTGTAAGGTGATGTTATTATAAGACGGCACCGGCACGGCACCACACAAATTTTGAATGACAAAGAATTTTACTTCAATCTCTCTCTTGATATCAAATTACTCATTCATTTGTTAGAAAATTACTGCTTCAGTTTGATTTGGATGCAATATCAACCACAAAACAGGAACTGAGTTACTTTTATCAACATTTTATTTCACAACCATATCAAGTGGTCAGATGTTACCACAAAGCACAGGAATATTGGTGTAATGTATGTATGTAAAAATCTTTAGGTATGAGAAGCAGAATTATTTTAACTTTAACTTACATATGACTGCTACAACTGTTTAAATAATATATCTAATAATATTAATAAAAATAAAATATTACCTGTGTTTGATTCAAGGTATGTAGCTGGTACTGCAGACTTGTCCTCTCGGCTATCATACCATCGTAGTTCTCTATGTAAGCTTTCTCCACTGATGTGAAGGCATTTCTGGAAACAATAACAATTAAATTATAGCACTGCAATTTCATAGTTCTACATACAGGGTGCAAGGGACAGCTCTCCAAATACTTATGGGGTATATTCAGACCATGAAACTGTAAAACTTCCCATGAGAAAATATTTCAGGAGGCGTAAAAAATTTCTTGAGATGAAAAAAATATTTACGTTATGTTGGGATTTTGTATTTTAATAATTATGCTTATTGGTAGCTTGGTTGGTTAGTTGTTACACTTATAAGTTTTAGGTTTTTCATTATCACCTCAATTAATCATGATTTATTATAAGAAATGAAAAATTTATTTATGTCGTAGTCGGGATTTTGTTTTTAAATAATTATGCTTGTCGGTTTCTTGGTCGGTAGTTGGTTTGCTAATGAGTTTTAGGTTTTCATTCTCACCTCAGCCTATCCCTGATTTCCTCATTACTGTTATTAGCAGATGACCTATGCAGCCATATGCTGCATGATGAATGTATCAATGTCAGTTGTAATGCTTTATTGATTGGTTAGTTAGTTATATGTGGGCATCCGCGTGTAAAGGGTCCAAGTGTCGGCATTTAGTTTCCGAGATATTTGCATTTTTGTGAAATTAGGATTTTCACAGTCACATCTTTGGATGTCTGTTACAAAAAAAGTGTTGAAGAAATTGTTCTTATTGGTAGTCAGTAAAATAGAGGGACTAAACTAGATTTCGAAATTGGTCATAAGTCTATATCAGCTCACTAGACCTCTGAGATATTTGCATTTTTATAAATTTGGGTTTTTTGAAGTCAAAACTTTGAGGTCTATAAAACTGAAAGTTTCAGGATATACCTATGTTGGTTTCTATAGTCAGTATTATAAAGAGACTACTAGATTCCGAATCTGATCTTAACTCAATACCCCACAGATGGACCCTTTACGCGCGGACGCCCACATATGTTTTAGGTTAGCCTCACCTCAGCCGATCCCTGATTTCCTCATCACTGTTATTAGCTGACGGCGGTGGGAAGAGGATTTCAGCGGCCATCCGCTGCATGATGAACCGGGCCGCTTCCAGACCATTGTGTGGCTCGAACACTCCATACAGACAGCTGAAACAGTTGGCAATACTAATATGTATTGAAGTACCTACAGTGTGTAGGTTCCTATAGTTCGACAACTTCGTGCGCGACCTTCCTGCGGGGTACAGACGGTGGGGAGGCGAGGAAGCACGTCATTTTAATATGACGTGCGGCGCGGATGCACGCGTCACCCTTCCCCGCTACACCTCCCGCTAATAATATGTGCAGAACCGCTTTAATGAAAAAAAGTTTTCTGGAAATGGGTCCGAAACTGTACAATAAACTGCCAGAAAACTTAAAAACTATTGAAGCACCATCCAAACTTAAGTCAACTCTGATCCGCATATTTGAGAAAAAATGTTATTATAGTATAAATGAATATTTAAGCGATGATAGCCTTTTGTAATGTTAATTATAGTATTTTTATTTATTGTTACTCTTTTTATAAATTTTTAAGCTTGTTAATTATTAATTAGCTTAGGTCTTTATTACTACAAAGGGGTCGTCCACAAATTACGTAACGCAAAAATCACAAATTTTGACCCCTCCCCACGTAACGGGACCGTAACGCTTGGTCATGACTCCTCCCTTTCCGTTACGTAACACTTATTTTGTAATATGTTACAGTTTATTTTTTGTGATAAAGCAATGAAACATTTTTTAGAAAACTTGGAATTTTTTCTACAAATAGACTGAATTTGAAGCTGCAAATTTCGGCACTAGTACTGGCGACGCCTCTTCCTTCTGGGCTACTGCGGCTCAATCATTGTCTGCGAAATTATATAAGTGTATGTATGTTTGTAGGCTAATAACGCGTGGCAATGGATCTATTTACAGGGAGAGTTTTGCAACTAGTTCCCAGCAATTATTTTTTTTGTTCCAGTTTGTGTTATGTACCCAAAACGATGAAAACCTGCTACAAATAAGATATAAAATTTACTCACGCACGATTCAGTCACAGTAGCCCAGATGGAAGAGGCATTGTCAGTACTACTTTCGATAGTCGTACGTTCAGATCCTGCCTTTGGCAGTTTTTTTTAATAATTTCTAAAGAATTGCCTTCCTGACACTGACAAGTGTTTTAAAAGTTTGTTATACAATTAATTTGGTAATATCTGAATTAGGTATAAAAATACTTGGAAAAATCTTTAAAAAAGCGTTACGTAACGCTTGACTCTGACCCCCCCTCCCCCATAGTAACGGGACCGTAACGCCCGGTCAGAACCCCCCCCTCCCCCCTAAGTGCGTTACGTAATTTGTGGACGACCCCAAATTTTGTATTCTTTGCAGTAAAATTTTTGTAATATTTTACTAAGTAGGTATCTCCTCAAAAAATGATTCGTACGCCTAAAAGGTAAACTGTAGCGATACTAACTAGTTTTTAAGATCTTTTTGTACAACCTACAGTTACGAATAAACTATTTGATTGATTTGATTGATTTACCCGCTGACATCTCCCCCCCCAACGTCTTAAGGAAGGTCGCGCATGAACTTGTCGGACTATAGTTAGCTGGGTAAGTGTGCTTTGTTTTAAGGAATTACGATTTCTTGATTTGGGGAGCCTTAACGCCCAACATGCACTAAAAATTACTATCAGTCAAGAAAGAACCTGCAATATTTACACAAATTCTTTACAAAGTTTGACATAGATAAACAGCAATTATGAATCATTACTAATATGCACACCTGTGCAATAAGCGTTGTTTATAGATGTAATAACATAAGGCAGGTTATGAAGTTAAGAAGAAAGTTACCTTTTATCCTAAACTTTTATACCAAAGAAACTTGCCAAATGAACATAGTATGAAACTGTATCTATACTCTAAGCTTTATGGGATCCTATTGATCTGCTAACAAGTACTAATAAGGCGTAAACTTACGAGTTATCCTCAGTTTGGCAATAGAAACACAAGTAGTCATCATTGGTGCTGGAATGTCCACTTCCAACGCGGGAAAAGAACGACGCAACGCTGGTGCTCTTGCATTTTGGTAAATCGTCCGTCCATGGTCTCGCTATCATCGCGATTTTTCAGCGATAAGTCGAGGAATTTCACTAATAAACAGAGTTTTATAAATAAACTCCTCTCGCGTATTTTGAGAATTTGACAAGTACGTTCAAAAGTGCTAAGTTGGAAATGTTGGCATGGATGGTGGTTTGAACTTCCAAAGTATTCGAAACTCGTCATCAGAATGTTCTACGAAATCAATGAATTTAGCCTAGTCTAAGCCTGTTAGGTTAGGTAAAATGGAGCCTACCAACTCCATTTTACCTAAACATTTGTATTTTTTACTTCGGATGGCAGGGGCCATTTTGTCAAGATAAAATACCAATCAGGTTTGGCTAATGTTTCTGAACAAACTTCATTTGACATTTCTGCGTTTCGTTTATGCATGTGAATGTGAATTTTATTTTGCTTCTAAACACGTGGTCGCCTACGGCTTTGCTTGTTGGTTTCCGAAAAAAATATTACTTGCCCAAATTCACAGAAATTAATCGTAGCTGATATGCATATTTTTTATTAGCCCCGTCAATATCGACATAAAAATAAATAAACATTGCAAACGCGCATGTAACTACGATTTTTTAATATGTTGTAAGGTCCCTTGAGAGTAGTTAATACCCAAGTTTGCAACACTGAAAACCTTGTGCTGCCTCCACGGTGCTCAATAAACTGCGAAATTTTGGCCCATATTTCAGTTTTTTATAAAAATCTACCACAACGAAGATTTTTTCAAGTACGTTTCGTAGAACTTTATTAAAGATAACTAAATTTGCTACAATTTCAGCGAAACCTGAGCACACTATGTCTTTTGGTTGCAAAGATACAGCAAGTCAAAGATGGGCAATTCTTCCGCAGTGCTAAGAAAGCTGTGAAATGACAGAATTTCCAATGTAACAGCTCTTGTTACATTATTTTTTTCAAAAAATCATATTATGTTGTCCGACTTGCACTTAGCCAGTTTTTAGGGTTCCGTACCCAATAGGGTAAAAAACGGGACCCTATTACTAAGACTTCGCTGTCTGTTCGTCCATCCGTCTGTCACCAGGCTGTAGGTATCTCATGAATCGTGATAGCTACAGAGTTGATCGCAGATGATGCATATCAAAATTCGTTCAGTAGTTTTTTCGCGTGTACCTCATGAACCGTGATAGCAAGAGAGTTGAAATTTACATAGGTGATGTATTTCTGTTGCCCCTATTACAAAAAATACTAAAAACCAGAATTCAATAAATACTAAGGGGGGCTCCCATACAAGAAACGTGTTTTTTTGTTGGTTTTTGTAAATAATGTTTCGGAGGCTGTTTCTCATGAACCGTGACAGTTAGATCTTGTAAATTTTCACAGATGATGTATGTTTATTGCCGCTATAACAACAAATACAAAAAAACTGGCCAAGTTCGAGTCGTACTCGCGCACAAAGGATTCCGTACCATCATTTATAAAAATGACAGAAATATCATATCTGTTGCTCGACTCGCACTTGACTAGTTTTTGGTATTTGTTGTAATAGTGGTAATAGACATACATCATCTGTGAAAATTTCAACCATCTGACTATCACGGTTCACGAGAAACAGCCTTCGAAACATTACCTATCCACAAAAACGAGCAAAAAAATCACGTTTCTTGTACGGGAGACCCCCTTAATATTTATTGTATTCTGGTTTTTAGTATTTGTTGTTATAGCAGCAATAGACATACATCACCTGTAAAAATTTCAACTCTCTAGCTATCACGGTTCATGAGATACACGCGCAAAAACTTCTGAACAAATTTTGATTTGGCGTTGACATTGGCAGCACAGGGTTTTCAGTGTTGCAAACTTGGGTGTTAACTACTCTCAAGGGACCTAACAATATATAACAAAATCGTAGTTACATGCGCGTTTGCAATGTTTGATGTCGATATTGACCGGGCTATATCTATTTCTACCTATTTTGCTACCTACTCTACCGCAGCCTAGATATTTACTTAGCTTCTATAGCAATGATGCTATTTTTATACTGCTTGGGTGGTACTTAGCCTAGTCTAGTTCAAAATCCTCTAACTAGATACATGCAGTAGGTATGTGGGTATATCTTAGAGGTAGGTACTTGCAGCTGGAGAAAAATGATAAGAGTTATATCCTCTTTGGATAAGAGCACAAAAATGCAATAATGAAGGCCACAGCCCTACCTATTCAATCTATACCTAATGAGAAGTAGGTATGAATCATATCAATTAATTTTGCTTATCATTGAAACATTAATTACATAAGAATTTTATTTCCTCCATTGATTGGAGTTGGAATCCTAAGTTGTACAAAAGTTGAGGAATTATGTACCTACTCTGTGTGTGGGTACAAAGTTCTTTAATTAAATGAATTTTAATTACAAAATGTGTGTAATGTGTACCTATTCGTAGACAACAGAAATGAATAAAACTAAAATATACAGACCAAAGTTTTAATGTAAAGTTTTAACAGTACATTTACACTCTAATCATTTTACATTTTGCAATTTTTATGTTTTTATTATACAATGTTATAGCTCTGATACCTAAAGAGCTAAATGTGACTAAGTTTTATCTGTTTTTAAACCTATTTGTTAACTTTTACAAATGAGAGAAGCCACTCGTGACCGGACATGGATCAACAACTTTAGAAAATATGATTATATTTTAAAAATATTATACAGGTGTCAACACCTCGCTTTGCTATACATATAAATTCTTCAATTGATGTTGGACTGTCTGTCAATAATAATGTAGAATCTCCCAAGATTCTTTACACTAGTGCTGCTAAATACTTATTGATAGGCTACAACACTTTGCCTATCAATGCGACTGCAAATGATTACGCTGAATACAAAAAAAAGTGCAAGAGTTCACTTCAAAACTGTTCAAAGGATTTCCAAAGTCACAAGCAAACAAAAACATTGTGTTCCATCAATACCATAACCTCAACAAAAAGCAAGACATGATTATTTAGAAAATACATTTATTTAGGAACACAAACAGTACCTAAATAGCAGTTTTCAAAATTACAAAGTAAAACAGGTTTTGAGACAATCAATGCCTTTGGAAACCCTAGCATTCGTTATCACTTCGGCTGAGCAAATTAAAAACTAGAAGGTGGTTGGGGCTTAGTCAGATTTTTTGTCTGCGGCTTTGGTTTCTGACTCTGGTTTTTTCTCCTCCGGTTTCTTCTCCTCAGGTTTTTTCTCCTCCTTTTTCTCGTCAGAGGGGACTTCTTTAGCCTCTTGCTTGGAGGCTTCGTCAAAGTTACCGACGAGGTTAGGTACTTCGTCGTCCTCCTCGAGGGGCTTAGGCGCGGCAACGCTCGACGCTAACCTCTTCAGCTGGTTCAGACCTTCAGGCCCGAGCTGGCTCAAGATACCCGGCAGCATTTCAGCGATTTGCTTGTTCTCGCCATGGCCGGTAATGGCAAAAGTGTTCGCCGCAAGCGAGGCCTGCGCTTTTGGGTTGTTGAAATGTATCACAGTACCGTCATCTTTTATCATATTCACCTCCTCGATGCCGGGGATTGTGTTCACTGACAACTTTTTCAGTGACGATTGCAGTTTCTTGTCATCTGTGGCTGCGGTGGCGTGAACCACCTTCTTCTTGCGCCGTGGAGTGCCCTTTCCGCCAATGCGCACTTGGGACTGCAGTTTCTTCAGTTTCTCGGTGTTCATTTTGTTGTTTTAACACGCGGCACCTGTCGAAGGAAACACGACGCACTTTTTAGTTATGTTTATCTGGCGATTTGAATCACGATCACAATAGTTTTCAATGTAACTTGATCGTACGCACGTGTTTTGAACACCGGTTAGTTACAAAGGGAAAATGGAGGATTCTTCGACAAGTTATTTCTGATATCCGCGATCGCAATGGTGGCAGCACTGTCGAATTTTTACGTTACACGCAATATTTTTTACGGCCGATCCTGTGGTATCAGTCGCAAAAATGATTTTATCAGTTTTAGCTTGAATTTTAAATACTTGAACGTAATTTTTATGGCGCAAGAAAAAATTATTATTTTTTAGCTGATATAAAATGCAAATAAAAGGAAAACTAAAATCACCTGTCAATAAAGAAACTGTGCGTGAAGGAATGTTTAAGATCTGTTGCGCCATCTATCAACACGAACAGAAACGTTAACATACAGTTCGCATCCAAAGATGGCGCTGCTAGTCCTAAAGATACATGATGAAGTCAATAGATGGCGCAAGCTATGCTTTACTTCTCAAAGAGTATCACAGATGCCGCTACTAGTATCAAAATAGGAATGGAGAGGTTTTCAGGAAAGTAAAGCTACGCTGAAAAATAGAAGACTTTCGTGCTAAATCTCCAGTATGATACTTAATGATAAGTTTTACTCGAAAAATCATTTGGAGTAATGTGATCTTCGATTTTTTTTATGTTTCGGAATAAGTAGGTACCTATGTAAGTTCGTCAATTACCGCCTATGTTACTTCGAAAGCAAATATTTCTAATAAAAGATAACAATTTAAATAAGAAAACAGGTGCGTCATATAATTTGAATATTCTTTTTATAAATAGCATACAGCAGAGTAACATAATACTTTTAAAAATATGAAATAAAACCAAAGACACAACACAGTCGCGCTGGCAGAATTAAACTACGTGGGAGTTTAATTCGCCTATAGTATTACTTGACTGTAAAATTCTAATTGAGATCATTTCTGTAGTAATCATTGTATTAGGTAATCTGTCTTCATAATATTAGGCTAATCAGTAATCATTTCTTGTTTCTAAATTATGATTTCTCAATTTTATAACACCATAACACAAATTATTTGATTACTAACGTCATAGTTGCTTACAACTCTTTTTGTTACAACGACATCGAAACAAATAAGAAAATATATATATAACATTAGGCCAAATGAAAAATTGATGTTTTGCTAAAAAACATCCGTAGGCGCTTTTAAACTTGGAGCCTAATTACGCCTGCCTAGGTGTCTAATTACACCTGCCATACTAAAACTAACTAGTTAAAAAAGAACAAATTCAAAAACAAATCTTTCTTACTACCTGTAGGTTCGATTATCCACCATTTCATAAAAAATAAACATAATATCGCAAAGTTATTCTTGGATTTCCGTGTAGGTGTTAATAACGCCTACAGGTGGGTAACAACGCCTTCAGCTGGGTAATATCGCCTATAAGGAGTCTATTATCGCACAGGCGGTATTAACCTTTATGACATATCTAACAAAGATTTTCGAAAAAAACATAGCCGTGATGCTTTTGTAAAAAGCTTAATGAAATTTAGATTGCAAAATGTACAGTTTAACTAAATTAGTCCATGAAAGTTATCAAACATTTTAAAATGAAGTTATAACTTACCTGATGTTTTCACGTATTTTTTTAAGCGCTGCCAACAGAAACATCTTCCACGAACAACACGCTGCCACTAGCATTACGCGCGTGTGAGGAGCTCACCGCGCTCAGTGCAGAATGGCAAAACTACAATGTTGCTATTCCATGCAGATTTTTGGAAATTATTCTTGATTTTCCTACTTTTTTCAACGTAGGCGATATAACCCGACAGGCGGTAATCGACTAACCTACTTAGTTCTAAACAGTATTATTGAGAAATATTCGGTACTTCTTCTACGTGCTTTGGAGAGCATGTAAAGCCGTCGGTCGTAGTATACAGCGGTCGTTACACAACCATGGCAGATGCCTTGTACACAACCAAAGCTTAAGTAGGTAGGTACCTAGGCTTAAACAAGGTCATAGGCTTAAACATACTTAGGCCTAAACTCAGGGCCTAAAGTGAATCAGTACTTACCGATTTATTTATCTGTTTATTGTACACAAGATAAAACACAGAACAACACAACAGGCACTACTAAAAAGAAATCTCTGTATGAATGAATACTTACCTAATAAAATAGTTAGACTAGGTATTTCAGTTTCCAGAATAGCAAATAAATTATTGATATCCTGTCACAAACCGTTACTTTTAACACTTTAAGCCCATAATCTAATTTCTACACATGGATCAGTTAAGTGCCATATTTCTTTAAAACCGTGTTAAATTATGTGAGTTAGCGATAATTTCCGAAGAAAGTCATCAGTTATCTAAACAGCTGGGATTAAGAGATTTGTTAACGACCACCCAAATGTGAGCAGCTGGCAGATTTTGGCGACAAATCTCGACAACTATGCAAATGCAACGCACCTAAAAGGGACTACGTTTTTTGGAGCGACTAAGTAATTTACTACATATTTCATGCTCATCTCGTTCAGCAAAATATTCTATATACTTAGTAGGACACACATCACGCCTTATACCCTTCCGGGGTAGGCTGAGCGTTAACGACCGAAAAATATGGTCGTTATCGTCACGTTCGACGAATACCTACAGCTTATTTGAGGTTAACCTGATTGTCCGCAAGTAAGATGGTTCCGTGCTTCGGATGGGCACGTTAAGCCGTCGGTCCCGGTTGCTGTCTATGATGGCGGTCGTTACACAACCATGTCAGAGGCCTGCTACTTGCAGTAGGCGGTTGAAAAACTCTGACACCAGGGTTCATCGGATCGTTGAACGACTCGGTGTCCCACACGAAAAGAGAAGAGAAGAGAAATCGTTTATCACTATAGTGACAGGTTGTCAGCTTGTCCTCTAAGATTGTAATATGTACAAAAGACGCCCTCGAGTCCCTCAGATGTCTTTTACGACATCCGCTGGAAAGAAACGAGGTAATACTATTCTAAGCCGGCACCACACGGCACCGTAGGTAGTAGGTAGGTGGTGTTTAAACTCTGACGCCAGAGATCATCGGGTCGTTAGTCGGCTCTGTGTCCTACACGAAACCTTCATTATGTCTTCTACTATGCTTCACAAGGAGGTGAATATGTTACATTCACAAGGAACGCCGCTGCTAATTCCCCGGTATCATTTAATCCCACAAATTGTCTCTTTTTACAACACCCATGGATTTAAATGGTAGGTTACTATCTAAAACCCAATAACCATAACAGCCACAACAGTCCACTGCTGGAAATGTGCCTCCCGCTATCGGGATCATAGGTAACCTACTCACCACACTTGGGCAGCCGGATTGGCAAGCGCAGTGCAAGATGTTGCATTTACAGGGGGAACGCTGCTGCCCATTCCCTGCCCTTAGGAGCTTTTTAAGTCACCCGCGGCAACCCGCGGGTAGAATTGGGGTGATGCTGTTCTGAGCCGGCATCACATGGCAATTTTAAATCCAAAGCCCTATTTCGGTTTATTTCTAACCTTGTTAACAGTTTCATCCGCACTTTGCTATCAATTAAGGTTATCTACACTTTTTTCCCTAAACTTGACACTTTGATAACTTAGCGAACTAATTTTTAAAACGACAAGTCGTTTCCAAGACTGGCTGAAAAGGAAGTGAAAAATTAGAAAGCGGGAAACAAAATTAAAAAAAAAGAATCGACGATTGTTACGGTACAAGCGTTCTTTCGGGTTTTTTCTGGAAATCTATTTTGGACGGAACAAAAACTGGAGAATGGTAAAAAAAGCAATTTTTCACTTAATTAGTTAGAAATTGAGTTTGATTGGGTGTTACTGAAAAGGACGCGATATATTGTGTGTTAATGTTTATTTACTGAAAATGACAGTGGTTTAATGCAAAGTGTGAACAAGTAAGGTTTTTCTAAGAATAGTCAACTGTTTCAAAGTTTTGTTATTTGTTTAGCTCCGGGTTCGATACAAATTGAAACATTGTTAAAAATGATTAGTAACAAAAAGTAGGTAAGTACCAAATTAGATAAAGTAATTCTTATAATATGTGAACGTTAAAATTGAGGCCAATATTGTGTGGGTATGCAACTCAACTAAATTTTTAGCTCTACAACTTTAAACTCAGCAACTTTTAGTTTGGTACCTACTTAGACTTAGGTACCTACATTGGAACGAACCTTTTGAAATGTAGGTAGCTAGATTCAAAGTTCAAACAACAAATCAAAGAGAGACCGACAAAAGTCAATGCGATACATCAAAAGTCATCTTTTAACTCAACAATTCGGAACCTCTTAGTTACTAAAATAAACCGCACATCATCCTCACGGAGTTATCGAGATTGTAAATATTTATCTGCTTTTACTAAATGGAGTTCAAGATGGCGGCCAATAAAGCTGTCGGCGCGCGATCGGTTCGCGCCATATCTCTCGCAATATGACAGCTATTAATTCCTGAACGAAACGTTCGACTATTTGCTAAAACGTTTCTGAACGCGCACTTAGTTGAGGTGGCGATTGATGTATAGCCGCGTAGAAAAGTGTTCGATTTGGATATCAAACTTTTTACAATTAAATGTTATGGAAAAGTAATATTTACTATATTAATTACCTTTTTATGTAAAGTGGCTAACTAACTAAAACTCCTCAGACTCAGCGCCTCGAAATGGATCTTGGCCTCCAAAACTAGATTCCTCCACTGATCCCTGTCCGGTGCCACCTAATATTGACTTAAAGATGGTCCAGGCCAGCCTCCACTATGTCTTCCAGCGGTACCAGGGGCGCCTGGCATGACGACGTCCTGTCGGCCGACCCATGTAAGTAGGTACGCTCTTTTCTCTCCCCGATCCTCACCCACTCTTATCTTGTTACGTGGCCGGCCGAGCCAGTGAAATCGGTGAGCTTTATTCTGTCCGAATATGTTAGAAAAGGCCTAGCGTTATAGATTTTAAGTGATCTATACGTAAACGTAGGTATATGAAATATACCTAACAAAGAAACAACACTTTCGTACGCGACTGCTCAATTTCGAAGTAATAAACTAATGCACTTAAATTTAGTCCAACTAACCTGTTTATAGCTTTTTTATAATCATATTTTAGTACCGTTTCTATTGATTCTTGATACTTACGTCTGAGTAATGATTTGGTAAACTTTGCCGTGAAATGTTTGCTCGAATAAATGTTAAGTGCTAGAAGATAAATCATTCGACGTTTTGTGTATTTACTGAATGGTTTCTGTAATAAATTTGATGGTCGTGCTTTATGCATTGTCCGTTGAGTTTGAGAATTTAAGACATAGGTACCTACACCTACTTTGACTGTCACGATGGCGTAGCGGTTTATTGTTAATCAAAGCGGATAGTAGAAGGTTCGATCCCCACAGGACACAAATATTTGTTAGGTTATTTTCAAATACGTATTTGTGTTTAGTCTTGGTTTTTTCTATTATAGTATGTCCTAATTTATTTACAAAAAAAGTAGGTATATATTTAGTTTTACATTAGTTTGTCTAATCATTAGTACCTACCTACATTTCAGAAGTTTTCTTTCAATGGGTAAAAGTCTTTGTTATTTTTATGGCACCTAATGTGAGACGCGCAATTTTGCTTTGCGTGGCTTAGGGAGAGTTAACGAATTCAATGACAGATAAATATACTTACAAGAAACGCAAAAAGCGCCATCTATACTATGTATTGATGATATTGGAGAGCGTCTGGTGATTTCCTATCCAAATGCATATTGGAAACCTTACACCTCAGTAAACTTCTTCAAACGGCCAAATAAAATGCGGAGGAAAGCGTATAGCAACAAATTTCAATCTATTTGAAGCGAACCAATTTACGAAAACAATCTCTGATACCTTTTTTGTCCATTGACCAATTTATTTGGACATATTGGTTGTAGAACTAACCAAACGAAAAAATTTCCACCTATTTGCTGTTATCCTTTTCGTTACCATTCGATTAGAAAGGGTAAACATTTTTTGTCCCCGCTTTCAGCCAACAGCGAGGGTTCAATCAAAAATGGCCGCTGTGTTGTTGTTTCGCGCCAAAAAATCTTGTCGTTCAGAAATCGATCCGCGGGGAGCGATATTCGTTCGGAAATATTACGCGGATTCAGTTAGGCCCTGTTTGTTTTGTTCTGCTCCGGATTTTATGGACCTCCTATGCATGTTTTAACAATATTGGCTACTTTTGTTCGGCAGGTTTTGATACGGTTTAAGATTTAATCGCATTTTGTACAACGATTGAGTTTTTTGCTCAATGTTTTCATTTTCATAAAAGCAAACGTGACTTTTAAATTGTCAACAATGCAAGCACGCACCATAAATTAGACAATTAATAAAAGAAGGATTTGTGAAGGATTCCGATTGTTAAAATGTACCTACTTACGTATCTAAAATTGTAAATGTATCTGAGTTCATGTCACGTCAAAAAGATGATCCTGAGGATGATATGTCTAGCCAAGAAAACTACCATTACAACGAATAACAAAGAGACGATCCCAAAACACCAATAACAGCGAACCAAAAGCAATTCAATTCAATACATCGCACAACAATAAACCAGAATGGACTAGAGAAACGAATAAACCGCGACTCTGAAACAGACTATTGGAAAATTCAGGGAAAGAGATCTTGCAGAGGGACCCGTAAAGTAGCCAAAGTGAAGGAAAATCTCGTCGCAAAAAAAAATTAACAGGCACCGAAACACTTCAAAATAGTGCTATTTTCAGCTTCAATAACACGTAAGTAGGTAGGTAGGTACCAATAATGACCGTTTATACAGCTAAAATGCCGACTAAAGAAGTTAAAGATTACCTTGCTACGGGTAGGTAGAGTCATTCGGGGTAAAAGTGCGCACTTTTGGATATTTCACTTCATAACTCCCAAACTACTGCGATTTAAGACACATTGTATGTGCTTTCTAATAGCTTGGTTAATGGACTCTCAAATACAAACAAACAACTTGCGATGTAATCTGCGGTTTTTCATATATTTAAAAAAACAGTGACTAAGTCAGAGTGCGGTAAAACTACGCGGTGTGTTGGGTAAAACTGCGCACAAGGGTTTCACAATAATTAAGGTCTTATCAGATGTTTTTATTTTATAATTACGAGGCATTTTATAGCCTAAAACAATAAAAAAGAAAGATCTAATATAATATAGGTATTTCTGTACAGAAATGCGTTTTTAAATATCACTATAGTGGGGTAAAATTGCGCACATCTAGCCACATACGTCATGCGCGCAGTATTACCCCCGCAGTTTTACCCCATTCAATGAGTACTCAAAACAATTCATCACTTTGACACTTTTGAGGCACGGTTAAAATGTTGTTACTGAAAAAGAACTTCAATATCTATAGAAAATAAAAATATAGAAGCAAACTCTTCATGATCATGATCCACACTCCCACAAACTTTTCTTTGCACCAAATAAAGTCCGAATTTCACCGCGTTTTGGTATTTTTGGTTCTAATAGGTAGGAAATCGACCCGCACTGAACAGAGTTTCTGGACCTAAAATGGCGGTTCAGGTACACGTGTTCCCAGCAAATCAGCGTCCCTGCCCCTGCGCCCTATTCCGTAATATGGACGGTGCGCAGTTTTACCCGCTGCGCAGTTTTACCCCGAATGACTCTACTAGTTGATTAACCAGCTTATAGAATCGTCGCAAATCTGTTTTGCAACGCCCTGCCATTCAGATTGTGACGAGTTTTTTATGGTGACAATCGGGCAGTTCATGTGGTTACATCAAAAATGTTCGTAGTTCTGAGCCCTGAAACATGCTATTGTAAAATTGGAAAAACCAAAGGAAAACAGAATTGCTTGGTGACAGAGCGGAATTGAAAATGCTTGTAGAAAATTGTAGTTGTAAACGTGAGACAACATTTTATTGCATTGATTTGTGATTACTTTAGAAAATCTATAGTTCAGTAGATAGACTCAAAACATACCTATCTATTTTTTGCAAAAAGATACTGCAAAAATCGATTTAATAAGAACTAGGTAAGTATTTAGGTTAACTGGAAGTCTGGAACAAAAGACCTTGTTGCTCGATCAAAATAGATTTTTTCTAAAAATACCTGATTTCTCTTTTCACTGCAACATAAGAACTTTTAATTTTATGGCTTTTGCAGTTAGTGATTCGGCCAGTGTCATGTGAAATTGCCTGGTTACGTGATTTAGGAGGAGTTGGCGGTGTCCATGACAGATTGCCCCAAGTTCATCAACAGCTGATGATACTACGATTACTTAACGGGTACGTTAACAAATAACCGGTGATTGACCGGGTGGCGATTTTCTTGGTGTTCACCAACACTTTTAGGCCATCGTTCTACCAACCGAGCGTTTTTGAATGAAACTTTTATGAAAGACCCAAAAGTTTAAATCGACCACGTAAAATTGACATCCGTTTCCTTGTTGTTACTATTAACAAGAGCAGCGTCCAAACGTGGTAGCGTAACCTTGTTATACTACAAAATTAAATGTAACCTTTGCCTAAGCATCTGGACATAGAGCAGGCACTCATTATTTTTAGCAGCATGTGAGTCTGCCAAATTCATAGATTAAAAACAAAAAACTTTACACTCAGTGAAGGGCGCTGTAGCGCCACGGGGGGCATCGTAAAAGTTTTTGTGCGAACGAAATTTCGGGCTCGCAGTGCAAGACAATAGGGATGAACCATATTTTTTGTTGAAGATTTGGGGCTAACCGTAAGATAATGGAAGAAATGAGGATGTTTAAGTAAACCGGCAAGTTAAGGCCACTTGACAGCTATTAAATGGTGGTTAGAGTTTGGTGAACAGTAAAAATTAATTTAAACATGGAATTAGACATCATCGACCGATTATAAATTTAACAGCTATTGGTGAACACAAGCCTAAGGCTGGCAATTCCTTGTTTATCTGCCCTTATCATTTTCACAAAAGTTGGGGTCGGCGCAACATGTTTTATTAGAGCACAAACACGTGTCGCAAAAGGATTTGGCAATGTTTTATGAACGGTCGCCTGTCTGACGTTCACCCTCTTTGGGAATGCTATTGTAGGTGGTATCACCGCCAGCCACCATGCGGTTGACCAGAGTCGATAGATATTCAGCCGAGGTTAAAACACGCAGTTCCTTGATATCAGTGGTTAACAAGTAGATATTGTGTTAAAAAACAAAAAAACCCGACTGCGGTAATTTTAAAGCAGTATTTTGATGTAAAAATTCGCCATCTTGAACCTATATTTTTTATATAGCCAGTGTCTCTCGCGCTGCTGAGGCGAATCTAACGACACCTCATAATATGTCAAAATACAACTATCCGTTTGGGCTGTAGCCCGTGAAAAAGAATTTTCTTGACCACATACATACATACATAGGTACTCTCGAAAAACATAACCCTCCTTCTGAGGCAGTCGAGTAAAATAGAATTGTTTCTAGCATCCCCAAAAGGGGAATGAACTGCACATACGACGAATCTATCCATTTAGGATTTATAACTTTTGGAAGATTGCTTCTCAACCAATGAACATGCGGTCGGTGGCTCCGGTTACAAGTTGTTTATGTTACGACGACACAACGAACGCTTTTCGATGCGGTTATTCCTGTTCAGACCATTTTCTGCCTTTTCTGTAACCTTTTATTAAAAGGTAGGTAACTTTTTTAATTTATAATTTAGTATTCAGCAACAGTATTCAGTTTCCTAACCTGCAAAAGTCTTTTTCTTCGTTATTATCATCATCATCATCATCAGTCATGAGATGTCTACTATAACAATACAACGTGCTATAAAACAACCATTAAAGCTCCCATACAAATTGAGTTCATTATGTTTCGAAGTACATTTTTTTCATATTTTGATCCATGTTCTATGAGGAAAGTTGTTCAGTTTTAAGAGTACCTTAACCTCCTTTCAGCTTTATTGGTTATTTTGTAACATCCAGTTATACAGCACACCTCAGACGCCTTTTTCTAAAACCGTAATTTTAAGTTGACTCCATCTAACACGGTAGCCTGCTTTATCTTAAACAATTTTTTGAAAACTATGTATTTTCTTGCTGAAAATACACATCAATGAATGAAGCAGCCTGTGAAACTGAAAATCTCTTTCCAAGGAACGTAAAAAGAAATATTTAGAAAGAAAATCAAATAAAAAAAAACAATGACCATCATACATCAGTACAGTCCAGCAAAAAAGAGTAGACAAAAAATGAGGGCGCCACTTTGTATGAAATTTCAAAATTAAATGGCAACATTGACTATGAATGGCAACAATTTAGTATGAAAAATGTTTAGTTCCATTTTATTTAATTTCTACTCTTTTTTGCTGGACTGTACATATCACGTCTGACAAAAGTTTCAAAAGACTGTGTTGAGCGCGTTTCATCTTATAGTTCCTAGCGCGTCATGTTAGTAGCATTGGGTATGTAATATTATTGCCACCGTATAATTTTCATACAAATTTCCAATGCTACCAACATGACGCCATAGGAACTATAAGATGAAACGCACTCTATCACCTTGGTATCACCATAGCGACAGATTGTCAGCCTGTCGTCAAATATTGCAAGACATGTCAACTCCCAAATCCCTTAGTCACTCGCTTCTTACTACACCCACGGAAAAGCTATGGTATGGGTGATGCTAATAAATTGTATGTTTTCTCCATTAAATTTAACCCCCCCTTTTCCTGAATCAATGATCTTTTTAATAGCAGTTTCAATAAAAATATTAAATATTAGCGGCGAAAGTGGACATCCTTGTCTTAAAGACAGGGGGTAAGACAAGGATGTGCGCTTTCGCCGCTAATATTTAATATTTGTATTGAAACTGCGATGTAAAAGATCATTGATTCAGAAAGATTAAATTAAAAAACATAATTTATTAGATTCGCTGACGACATAGCCGCAATAGGTAGAGACGCAATAGAACTGGAAGAACTCGTTAATGAAATGGACAGGACATTTAACCAATTTGGAATGAAGATAAACATTAATAAAACAAAGATTCTAGTGACCTCCAAACATCCAAAAAGAAATAGACCAATCCATCTCAATAACCAAGTCATTGAAGAAGTCAAACAATTTAAATATCTGGGCAGTTTAATAACGAGCGACTCCAGATGTACTCCGACATCAAGGCACGGATTGCAATGGCTAAAAAAGCATTCAATGGAAAGAAACAATTACTTAAAGCCAGGATATCATCTCACGTTCGTAAAAAAATGATCAAGGTGTACGTCTGGAGTGTCGCGTTGTACGGTTGTGAAACGTGGACATTGACGCAGCGGGATAGGGAAAGACTCGAGGCTTTCGAGATGTGGTGTTGGCGTAGAATGGAGCGAATAAGTTGGACGGAGAGAAAGACGAACGATGAAGTGCTAAATCTAGTAAAGGAGAAAAGAACTATATTGAACGTAATAGAGAACAGAAGAGGAAACATGCTGGGACACTTATTACGACATGACGACCTGCTAAAAACTATAATTGAAGGAAGATTGAGAGAAGAAGAGGGAGAGGGCGTCCTAGACGCGCGTACATGGACCAAGTCAAGGAGAAGATAGGCGTCATGTCGTATAAAGAAGTTAAAGAGAAGGCTCAAAAGAGAGCAGATTGGATATTACTCCACCGACAAGAGCGAAGCTCTTAAGTTAATGATGATTGGGTGATGCTATTCTAAGCCGGCACCACACGTCTTTCGTAGCACGGGCTATACAGGAAATAGTCGTAACAGGGCTGCTACCTTCTCCATCACATCCCTGAAGGTAGCCGGCGTTCCGTTTCAACTTCCAAGTTCCATTACAGTTCGGTCCTCCTGAAACATGACACGAATCGTAAACGTTTATACACACATACATAATACATAAATCGCGCTTTTATCCCTTGTGGGGTAGGCACAGCGTCAAGAGCCATAAAAACTTGGTCGTGATCGACACGTCTGGGCTTTACATGATTGAGATATTAATCTAAAAGGCTATCTTCACAGATGAGATATGCGACGCGGGACGAAAGATGACATCAGTCAGACAAGTGATCATCTGCCGTCACCGATGCGACGTGCGTCTCAAGTGCGTAGACAGCGTTTCTTCTGTTTTATACATTTTGTATGAAAACGGTTTCCCGACCGTCTCACGTCTCTGTCTCACATCTCGCCTGTGAAGTAAGCGTCTAATATTATTTTTGGGAAGAGTGCCCCGGAAGTCGTCATAACAGGAATACTACCTTCTCCATCGCAGCTTTAAAGGGTGCTACACACCGGGCGCGTATGCATCACGTGCACGTAACCTCGCGCGTAGTGATGACGTTGTATCGTACGGGATTGTATGAGAGGCTTCACACTGCTTGCGTTGCGTAGACGTGCACGTACGCGTAATGCATAGGGTTACGCACAGCTCACACCAGGAGACAAACGGGTTGCGTACTCTACGCAGAGCTGCACGCGGTGATGACGTTGTATCCTATGAGATTCCCTATTGAACTTCACACCGAACAAGTCCAACACGCACAGCTCAGTCCTGCGCGTAACTCTACGCACGTGCCTTCAGACATGACAGTTGCAGCTTTGCCGGACCTTCTCAATACGGACGATTTGACAGTGACTTTCACAGTTACCTTGACAGTGACTTTGACAGTGTCTTTGACAGTTACCTTGACGGTGACTTTCACAGTGACTTTAACAGTGACTTTGTGTCATTGACAGTGACTTTGACAGTTACCTTGACAATTTGACAGTTACCTTGACAGTGACTTTGACAGTGATTTTGACAGTGACTTTGACAGTGACTTTGACAGTGACTTTGACAGTAACTTTACAAGTGACTTTGTGACATTGACAGTGACTTTGACAGTTACCTTGGCAGTGACTTTGACAGTGATTTTGGAAGTGACTTTGACAGTGACTTTGACAGTAACTTTAACAGTGACTTTGTGACATTGACAGTGATTTTGTGTCATTGTCAGTGATTTTGTGTCATTGTCAGTGACTTTGTGTCATTGTCAGTGACTTTGTATCATTGACAGTGAATTTGACAGTTGCCTTGACAGTGACTTTGACAGTGATTTTGACAGTGACTTTGACAGTGACTTTGACAGTAACTTTAACAGTGACTTTGTGACATTGACAGTGACTTTGTGTCATTGTCAGTAACTTTGTGTCATTGACAGTGAATTTGACAGTTACCTTGACAGTGACTTTGACAGTGACTTTGACAGTAACTTTAACAGGGACTTTGTGACTTTGACAGTGATTTTGACAGTGACTTTGACAGGGGCTTTGATAGTGACTTTGACAGTTACCTTGACAGTGACTTTGACAGGGGCTTAGGGAATATCAGAGCGTAAAAAACCAGAGCTGTGCATGCAACTACGCAGTCTACGCAACAGACCCCCTGCGTTGCGTTCGCAGTACGCATCCGTAGGGTTACGCGCGTAACCCAGTGTGAAGGGGTCTACGGCCGTGATCACGCCGTTACTACGCCGTAGTGACGTGCACGTGATGCATACGCGCCCGGTGTGTAGCGCCCTTAAAGGTAGCCGGCGTTTCATTTCAACTTCCAAGTTCCATTACAGTTCGGTATGTATGTATGTATGTAATAACTTTATTGTACCACACAAGAAATCAATACAATATAAAACTTAAATAAACTAAAAGATTGTATAGGCACAAAGGCGGACTTATCCCATAAAGGGATCTCTACCAGTCAACCTTTGAGAAATCCAGAGGACATGGTGTGCGCAGGTAAACTATGGTACAGTTTTTAAACAATATATAGTTCATGATCAATACAGGAGATAATAAGTAGGTACATACCAAATAGACTAAACTGATACTAAATAGAATAACAAACTTACAAATACACTATATACAACATTATAAAATACACTATATAATACACTAAATAAATAAATACCTATATCATAAATATACAATACATAAATACAAGCCCTATAAATCGTCAGAGTCATTTTGATCTACACCCCAAAGTTTTCTTAAGTTTAATTTGAACGTGATGATATTTGAACTTTTCCGCACATCTGTTGGAATCTTGTTCCACAAGCGTGCAGCACCGATGGTGAAAGACTGTGAAAATGTTTTGGTCCTGCATGCTGGAGTGTGGAGGGAAAGATCACCGCACGAACGCAACCGACTGTCAGTGACATTGTGATACACAAACCTCTCCCGCAGGTACTGAGGAGCAGCTGGGTTAAAAAGAACGTTGAAAAGAAGTGATAGGGTATGGAGGTCTCTGCGTTGACGTATAGGCAACCATCTCAGCCGCTGCCTGAACTCAGTAACGTGGTCGAACTTTCTTAGTCCAAAAATAAACCGGATGCCCTGGTTTTGAAGACGCTCCATCTTGTTAAGAAGATCCTCATTAAGATCAAGATAGGCCACGTCACAGTAGTCCAAGAGAGGCAAGAGAAGAGCTTGAGCCAGCATGACCTTCGTTTTAAGGGCAGAAAATTCTGCAATCTTCTTAGGGAGTGGAGTGAAGCGTACAGTCTGCGACTAACCTCATTCAGCTGATGTGTCCATGACATTGTCTGGTCGATAAAAATTCCCAGGTTTTCACTTTAGATGAGTAAGGAATAGGAGAATCGTCGAGGATAACCTTAGGAGTATCAGCCAGACTAAGTTTTGCTATACGCTGATGACTGCCTATGATAATGGCCTGAGACTTTGCAGCATTTAACAGAAGCCCATGCCTCGCTGCCCAATCAGCTATCGAGGACAGATCAGCGTTTATTCTGTTAATTGCATGATGAAGTCTATCCGGGGTTTCGGCTGTGTATATCTGTAAGTCATCAGCGTATAGATGGAAAGAGGATGTCAGTGACGATGTGATGCCATCAATAAAAATAGAGAAAAGCAGCGGTGAGAGTACTCCTCCTGGGACCCCAGCCTCAATCCTACACCAGTCCGAACGCCTATCATTTGCTTTGACCAGCTGATACCGGTTCGTTAAATAAGACCGGAACCATGAAGCAGTATCGGGAGCAAGATTAAGTCTGCGGAGCACAGCAAGAAGTATTTCACTGTCCACAGTGTTAAAAGCACTGCTGAAATCCAGTAAAACAAGAACAGTCAGTTTACCCTCCTGAATATTAAACCGGATGTCATCAGTAACATTAACCAGTGCAGTTACTGTGCTGTGCCCCGCACGGAAACCTGACTGGTATCGGTTGAACAGCAAGTGACGATTGAGATGCCCAGTTAAACGCTGGTGAACGCAATGCTCCAACACCTTCGATAGAATAGGAAGAATAGAAATAGGTCTGAATTCTGAGAATACAGCGGCGTTACATTTTTTTGGAAGTGGAATCACATGCGCGTATTTCCAGGCCTTAGGAAAGGTACCAGTAGACAGGGAGCAATTTAAGATGTGAGTAATGGATGGGGCCAATAACGTACAAAAAGGAATAATCATGTCCAGACTAAGTCCATCCTCACCTATTGCTCTCGTCTTGATGGACTTCAAAACCCTTACCACCTCACTTACTGTCAGCTGCCCAAGCTTCAATGGTACAGGCGCAGACAAGGGGCAATCCGCAAGTTGCGACAGCGTTCGGGTCTTGACGTCGGGTGCAATGTTGACCGGAGAAGAACCAAAGTACTTGTTGAGGTCATCCAGGTCCAAGCTAATGGTCGCTTCCGCCTTTGAGTCACCCACTCCTAGGGACTTTAGGTACTTCCACAGTTTGTGAGGCGGACAGTCGTGAATAGTGGAGTGAATATGACTGCGCTTCGCGTTCCTGCACATCTTGTTGCAGATATTGCGAAGTTCGTGATAAGCCCTGACATTTCCCTCACTTGGATCGTGACGTGCCTTAATGCGTGCTGCATCCCGCCGAGCCATTACCTTCTTGATGGCAGGGGTAAGCCAGGGTGCTGGGTAATGTTTTACACGGACTTCTTTAAGAGGAGCATGCTTATCGTAGAGTGAGATAAGGAAGTAATTGAAAAGCAGCTACCTTTCCATCCACATCATCACTCCCAAACACCAACCCCCAATCAGCCGCAGCAAGGTCACGCTCAAAAGCCTCTTTGTCAATCCTACTGTAGTCCCGGATCACAATGGTCTTATGCCTACGCTTGGGAGGCCTTATTTTGAATGAGGCATAAATGAGGTCATGCTGAGAAAAAGCAGGTGCATTGAACTGACCGTATGCCGCAACCAATTCCGGGGGAAGAGCTGATAGCAAGATCCAGAAGAGAAGGCGGACCATTATGGGGAAAATGTGTGGCATCCATCGGTAACAGTATGTTTAGATTGAGTGACTCAACAAGGGAAATGAGCTTCTCAGAACGATAATCATTTTTAATTAAACACGTGTTGAAATCACCCATCAAAACGATATGCTCGTAGAGTGGACGTAAGGTTGCTAAAGAGGATTCCAGGGAGTTAAAGTAGTTGATGTGCATATTAGGGCTATAGAAAACTCCTAACAGCACCTTAGTGTGGTGTAGTGTAACCTCTACAAACAGATGTTCAGCAGTATTTGCCACAGACAACGATTTGTCAATTATCTTGCAAGGTAGATCACTTCGAAGGTAAATAGCCACTCCTCCACCTCCAACCACTCTGGAAGACCGACTTCCGTCCTCCCTGGTGTACCTTCGATCGTTTCTAATTAAGCGATATCCGGGGAGCGGATAAAGGTTCGAAGGAAGCGAGGGCTTAAGGTAGGATTCAGATATAAGTATCGCATCAATGTTATTTTTACCCTCAAAAGTGGCAAGAAGGTCACTATGATGACACGGTACACTCTGTGCATTAATGTGAATCACGTTAAAGTTTCTGGCCAGAGAAGAAGCAAAAGTGGTTCTTAGTCTGTCCCCTAAGCACAGCGGCGTAACAGACTTATCGGACACATCTTCATCGTCATCAGCACTTAGAAAACCACATGAGGATGATGAAAGTGAGAAGTATTCAGAGTCAGAGTCATTCCTCAAGACATCAGACATTTATTTGGGCAAAATAATAAATATATAATAAATAATATTAAATAAATAAATAAATAACAAAAATATCTAGTCTATTCTATAATATATAAAGCTACACAACCACCACTCACTGACTCACTCATTGACATGATTGTTCTCCTAGAAGGAGTATTGGTGGAGTGTTTTGATGTATGGGAGAGTTGGTTGGTTGGTGAATTCCACTTTAGGAAAAATCTGACATCTGTCAAATTCAAGATGGCGGCCGAGGCAGCGGCAACAACTTTTACATTTTTAAATGGGATCATGTTGTTTGAGGTGGCGTTTTCGGGAGATTTTTAGCATATAATTACGGTGGTGGTGGTAAAATTTTGAAAAAACAAGATGGCGGCCGATTTTTTTTTACGTGAAAAGTGCGTTTTTTTCACCCGAATTGATCTCCCGGAAGGAGGCGTGGTGGGGGATTGCCATGTATAGGGTCATTTAGAGCTACCCTTGTAGTTATCCAGAAAATTCCAACATTTTGGAAAAACAAGATGGCGGCCGAAATAGAATTTTTTTTCTCGAAAATTAGACCCAAAAGTACCCGAATTGATCTCCCAGATGCGCACGCGCTAGAGTGACCAGTTTTATGCTACAAGGTGACGTATATGTCGTAATTTACCAGAAAATTCCGAAAAGTTGGATTTTCAAAATGGCGAATCTGCTAGATGGATTTCAAGTAAAAGTTTTTTTTACCGATTTTTGTCCCGCTTTTTAAAATTATTTAGAGTGATTTGCCATAGTATGTTTGTTTGCACGAAATGATCCTTATCAGTGACCCTTTCGATTGGCATCATAAAAATACAGGGTGTTATTTTTTTCAATTTGCTCCGGTTCGATTCCCGGCGGGTACAAGTGATTTATCGAAAATCTTTGAATGCAGTTGTTGTTTTTACTCAAAAATGAGGGGAGTTTTCCTTTAGCTCAAAAGCGTAGGTCAAACATTTGAGACACTTCCCATACAAAATGAAAACAGTTTCAAAGACTCTGTATACGAACCGGGAGATTTTATATGGGAAGTCGATTTGCTAAGTGTTTTCACCCATTTACATACATTTGCCATTGTATGTTTGTTTACACGAAATGATCCTTATCATTGACCCTTTTGATTGGCATCATAAAAATATAGGGTGTTTTTTTTTCGATTTTCACCGGTTCGACTCCCGGCGAGTACAAGTGATTTAACGAAAATCTTTGAATGGAGTTGCTGTTTTACACAAAAATAAGGTGAGTTTTCATTCAGCACAAAAGCGTGGGTCAAACATTTGGGACACTTCCCAAACAAAGTAAAATCAATTTCAAAGACTCTGTATACGGACTTTCCCATTTATTATGGGAAGTCGACTTGCGAAGGTGCGGAGGGTCGCGGCGCTAAGTTCGTGTGCCTCGAGCGGGCAGGGTGAGTGAGACACGCAGCTGAGGCTGCAAGCCGAAGCTGCGTGGCGAGCTCTTGCCTGCGAGTACACGGAGTTAGCGACGCGAACCGTAACGCCAGCAAAAAGAACAAAGTAGAGTTTACTTACCTACTAAAAGTCTTCTACGGAACTATGGCAGATTTATATAGCGGTTACTTTGCGTAGGCGCGGAGGGTCGTGGCGGGACGTCGGGTGCCTCGAGCGGGCCGGGGTGGACGAGCCACGCAGCTGGCTGCAAGCCGAAGCTGCGTGGGAACTCCTGCCTGCGAAGAGGCGGACGGAGGCGACACGAACCGTAGCGCCGAAGCAATCAAAGCTTAGTTTGTCCTTGTATGAAACATGTACGAAACTTGCGCACTACTTACCAAATAAAGACATTTGTAGGTTTTCCTTTAGTATGAATGAGGGGTTTCTTAAAACAGTTTATGCTTTACTAAAGTACCGACACGGACCGCGGGCTGCGTGCCCGCGCACTATGCAACGCGCGAATAGCTTGAGGGTAACTGCTCTCAGATTTTCATAGTGGTTTCCTAAAACGCTTTGCATCATGGATAAACGTTACCAAACTGCTATCAGGAATGAAAGGATAGTGGATACAACTACAAAAGCCAACTGCTCAAGATAACTCGCCCTCGGAAAACATCAAGTGGTGTCGTTAAACGCTCCTACAAGTCAAAACAATGATGCACAACTGCCCTTTACTTACTGCACAACTTTATTTGCCTTCTGAAAATTACAAGTGGTGCCGGTAAACGCTTGACAAGTCAAACCGTACCTATGCTCACACTCTGTCGCACACACGCACCGCGGGCTGCTTGCAGCCCGCGCACCACCCAACCAACTAGTCTAATATATATAAAACTGCACGACGACCACTGATTGATTGATTGATTGATTGATTGATTGATTGACTCATTGACATGATTGTTCTCCTAGAAGGAGTGTTGGTAGAGTATTTTGATGTATGGGAGAGTTTTATGGTTTTTTCCAGTGAGTTCAGGAAAAATCTGACATCTGTCAAATTCAAGATGGCGGCCGTGGGAGTGGCAACAACTTTTTTATTTCTTATCGGATTGAGTTGGTTGAAACGGCATTTTCGGGAGATTTTTATGATTTGAATACAGTGGTGGTAGTAAAATTTTGGAAAAACAAAATGGCGGCCATTTTTTTTTAACGTGAAAAGTGCGTTTTTTTCACCCGAATTGATCTCCAAGATGGAGGCGTGCTAGAGGTTAATAATGTATGGGGCGTTTTTAGGGCTTGCTTTGAAGTTATCCAGAAAATTCCAACATTTTGGAAAAACAAGATGGCGGCCGAAATAGAATTTTTTTTCTCGAAAATTAGACCCAAAAGTACCCGAATTGTTCTCCCAGATGCGCACGCGCTAGAGTGACCAGTTTTATGCTACAAGGTGACGTATATGTCGTAATTTACCAGAAAATTCCGAAAAGTTGGATTTTCAAAATGGCGGATCTGCTAGATGGATTTCAAGTAAAAGTTTTTTTTACTGATTTTTGTCCCGCTTTTTAAAATTATTTAGAGTGATTTGCCATAGTATGTTTGTTTGCACGAAATGATCCTTATCAGTGACCCTTTCGATTGGCATCATAAAAATACAGGGTGTTAATTTTTTCAATTTGCTCCGGTTCGATTCCCGGCGGGTACAAGTGATAAATCGAAAATCTTTGAATGCAGTTGTTGTTTTTACACAAAAATAAGGTGAGTTTTCTTGCAGCACAAAAGCGTAGGTCAAATATTTGAGACACTTCCCATACAAAGTGAAAACAGTTTCAAAGACTCGGTATACTGACTGGACGATTTAGTATGGGAAGTCGACTTAAGAAGTGATTTGACCCAGTTCCATACATTTGAGATAGAATGTTTGTTTGCATGATTTGATCAATATCATTGACCCTTCCGATTGGCATAAAAAAATACAGGGTGTTTTTTTTCCAATTTCACCGGTTCGACTCCCGGTGATTTTTCGAAAAGCTTTGAATGCAGTTGTTGTTTTTACTTAAAAATAAGGGGAGTTTCCTTTCAGCACAAAAGCGTACGTCAAACATTTGAGACACTTCCCATACAAAGTGAAATCAATTTCAAACACTCTGTATACGGATTTTGCATTTTAGTATGGAAGGTTGACTTGCGTAGGCGCGGAGGGTCGCGGCGCTAACTTCGTGTGCCTCGAGCGGGCAGGGTTGAGCGAGATCACGCAGCTGAGGCTGCAAGCCGAAGCTGCGTGTCGAGGGAGATCCTGCCTGCGAAGAGGTGCCACGAAGTAGCGACGCGAACCGTAGCGCCGAAGCAAACAGAACAAAGAAGATTGTACTTACGGAAAATATTGTACGGAACTATGACAACTTCATAGGGCGGTTACTTTGCGTAGGTGCGGAGGGTCGTGGCGCGACTTCGTGTGCCTCGAGCAGGCAGGGGTGGACGAGCCACGCAGCTGAGGCTGCAAGCCGAAGCTGCGTGGCGAGGAGCTCCTGCCTGCGAAGAGGCGGACGGAGTAGCGCCGCGACTCGTAGCGCCGAAGCAATCAAAGTTTAGTTGGCCTTATATGAAACATGTACGGTCGTGTGTAGATTTTTACTTTGTTATGAAAAAGTGGTTTCGTAAAACAGTTTATTAGTAACAAAAGTACCGACACGGACCGCGGGCTGCGTGCAGCCCGCGCACTATCAACGCGCAAACAGCATGAAGGTAACTGCTCTCAGATTTTCATAGTGGTTTCCGAAAACGCTTTGCGTTATGAATAAACTTTACCGAACTGCTGTCAGGGATAAAGGCAAAGCGGAATCAACTACAAAAGTCAACTGCTCAAGATAACTCGCCCTCGGAAAACATCAAGTGGTGTCGTTAAACGCTCCTACAAGTCAAAATAAAGATGCACAACTGCCCTTTACTTACTGCTAAACTTTATTTGCCTTCTGAAAATTAAAAGTGGTAGGGTAAAACGCTTTGTCAAGTCAAACCGTACCTATGCTCACACTCTGTCGCACACACGCACCGCGGGCTGCTTGCAGCCCGCGCACCACCCAACCAACTAGTCTAGTATATATAAAGCTACACTCCGATCACTCACTGACTGACTCATTGACATGATTGTTCTCCTAGAAGGAGTATTGGTAGAGTGTTTTGATGTATGGACGAGTTGTTTGGTTAGTAAATTCTACTTCAGGAAAAATCTGACATCTGTCAAATTCAAGATGGCGGCCGAGGGAGCGGCAACAACTTTTACATTTCAAATGGGATCATGTTGTTTCAGGTGGCGTTTTCGGGAGATTTTTAGCATGTAAATACGGCGGTGGTGGTAAAATTTTGAAAAAACAAGATGGCGGCCGTTTTTTTTTTACGTGAGAGGTGCGTTTTTTTCACCCGAATTGATCTCCCGGAAGGAGGCGCGCTAGAGGTTAATGATGTATGGGGGGTTTTTAGAGCTTGGTCTGAAGTTTCCCAGAAAAGTCCAACATTTGCGAAAAACAATATGGCGGCCGAGAAAAAAAATTTTTTCTCCAAAATTAGACCCAAAAGTAGGCGAATTGTACTACCAGATGCGCATGCGCTGGAGTGATCGCTGTTATGGTGTCGGGTGCGCTATATGACGTAGTTTAACAGAAAATTCCAAAAAGTTGGAAATTCAAGATGGCGGCCGAGTTATAAGAAAAAATAAAAAATCAAAATTTTTTCTTTTGCCCTTTTTCATCAAGACCGGGTCGAGATGGAGCAAAGTTGTGTATGGGTGATTTGTAGATGTGCTGGTAGAGATTATGAAACAAAATTTTTTTTTCGTTAAAACAAGATGGCGGCAAAAATTTATTGCAATGTTTAAATTTTTTCGGCAATTTGGTCCCGGGAAGACCCGAAAGGACCCGAATTGTTCTACCAGATGCGCATGTGCTAGCGTTCTGGATTTTCTACCAAAACATTAGGTATATGATGTAGTTTACCAGAAAATTCCGAAAAGTTGAGATTTAAAAATGGCGGATGTGCTATAGTGATTTTAATTAAGTCATTTTTTTTTGACACATTTTCATTAATTTCAACCAGTTACATACATTTGCCATAGTATGTTTGTTTGTACGATTTGATCCTTGTCAGTGACCCTTTCGATTAGCATCATAAAAATACAGGGTGTTTTTTTTACGATTTTTACTGGTTCGACTCCCAGTGTGTACAAGTGAGTTTTTGAAAATCTTTGAATGCAGTTATTGTTTTTACTCAAAAATAAGGGGAGTTTACTTTCAGCACAAAAGCGTAGGTCAAACATTTGAGACACTTCCCATACAAAGTGAAAACAGTTTCAAAGACCTTGTATACGAACCGGGAGATTTTGTATGGGAAGTCGATTTGCGAAGTGTTTTCACCCAATTACATACATTTGCCACTATATGTTTGTTTGCACGAATTGATCCTTATCATTGACCCTTCCGATTGGCATCAAAAAATACAGGGTGTTTTTTTTCCAATTTCACCGGTTCGACTCCCGGTGTGTACAAGTGATTTATCGAAAATCTTTGAATGGTGTTGGTGTTTTTACACAAAAATAAGGTGAGTTTTTATTCAGCACAAAAGCGTGGGTCAAACATTTGGGACACTTCCCATACAAAGTGAAATCAATTTCAAACACTCTGTATACGGACTTTGCATTTTAGTATGGGGGAAGTCGACTTGCGTAGGCGCGGAGGGTCGCGGCGCTACTTCGTGTGCCTCGAGCAGGCAGGGGTGAGTGAGACACGCAGCTGAGGCTGCAAGCCGAAGCTGCGTGGCGAGGGAGCTCTTGCCTGTGAAGAGGTACACGGAGTAGCGACCGCGAACCGTAGCGCCGAAGCAAACAGAACAAAGTAGAGTTTACTTACCTACTAAAAGTCTTCTACGGAACTATGGCAGATTTATAGAGCGGTTATTTTGCGTAGGCGCGGAGGGTCGTGGCGCGACTTCGTGTGCCTCGAGCAGGCCGGGGTGGACGAGCCACGCAGCTGAGGCTGCACGCCGACGCTGCGTGGCGCGGTAAGCTCCTGCCTGCGACGCGGCGGACGGAGAAAGCGCCACGACCCGTAGCGCCGAAGCAATACAAGTTTAGTTTGTCCTTGTATGAAACATGTACGAGACTCGCGCACTACTTACCAAATAAGGACATTTGTAGGTTTTTTGTTTAGTATGAAAGAGGGGTTTCGTAAAACAGTTTATGCTTCACAAAAGTACGAATACGGACCGCGGGCTGCGTGCAGCCCGCGCACTATGCAACGCGCGAATAGCATGAGGGTTACTGCTCTCAGATTTTCAAAGTGGTTTCCTAAAAAGCTTTGCGATATGAATAAACGTTACCGAAATGCTGTCAGGGATAAAGGCAAAGCGGAAACAACTACAAAAGTCAACTGCTCAAGTGAACGCGCCCTTGGAGAACATCAAGTGGTGACATAAAACGCACCTACAAGTCAAAACAAAGATGCACAACTGCCATTTACACACTGCCAAGCTTTATTTGCCTCCTGAAAATTAGAAGTGGTAAGGTCAAACGCTTGCAAAAGTCCAAACCGTCTCGACCTATGCTCACACTCTGTCGCACACACGCACCGCGGGCTGCTTGCAGCCCGCGCACCACCCAACCAACTAGTATTTATATAAAGAGTTATGTTTAATTTACAACCTGTCCTCGGGGTTGCTCACTGGCAGCTGTAACAATATTCCAAACTTTAGTAAATAAACACAATCAGTTATTAGAATTACCCGAATTACCAACAGTCAACAGTAGCAAGCAATACACGAATTAAAAAGATTTATTTTAATAGCGTAAACTATCTTTGAAAACGCGCAGCATAACCGACAACAAAAACCCCAAAGCTTAGGAAAAGAAAAAAAAAAAGTGCCTTTGCGTGAAATGGGACGGAATACAATGAAATGTCAATCAGAGCGATGACAGTACGCAGTGTCAGTGCCATTTTGAGGTTATGTTGTGGTCATATTGTGCAAAAATCCGGTCCTCCTGAAACATGACACGGATCGTAAACGGGGCGATTGAGAGATTATACTAAAACCAATTTGGGTTTCGTTCACACCAATTTGTTAGGGACATCAAATTGGTAGGGCCCTTCTATTACTAGTGTAGGGTTACCATTACCATTAGCAGCCATAGCAGCCACAACAGTTTACTGCTGGACATGGGCCTCCCCCTTTTGGAGAGAGGATACTCACCACGCTTGGCAGGTGGATTATCGAGCGCAGCACAAGATGCGGCTCGGGTTCGATCCCCGGTCGATACATGACATTTTTTCATTCCTTATTTTCATTTGTGAGCTATATAGTAAGATGTAAAAGAATGCTAAATGAAAATCAAGTGCTACACCACTCTATAATCTGAGATTTTCTCCAAATTAAATTTGGTCGATTCCCGAAATTAAATACCTACCTAAGACCTTCCGTTAGTCTGAGTTATTTCATTTCGTGTGAATAATACAAAATATTAGCCGAAATCGATATTTTCAGATAATTTTCTTTCACCTACTTACTACTCACGCTTCTATTGAAAATCTGAACTAAAATGCCAATAATCCTAAACTTCACAAACTCTTCACAAAAATACGATCCAAATTATCATATTCCCTGTATCCCCCATCTGCACTCCCACTCGTCTCCTAAGAGGAGGGGAGACAGAGGGAGGCTATAATAGAGGGGGGTTTCAGTAATAGAGGGGGGTCTCAGTAATAGAGGGGGGCTCACCCCCCATTACGAAGCTGTTAGAGTAAGCGGTTACTGGCGTTATTTGGATTTGGGAGCGCAAAAGCGCGAATGTTAGAATTAGAACTGAGATTATCACAGGCAGGCTATATAAGTGGTTTTGTAGATACCAGTAGCTGTGATAAGATAAGCATTAGAAATCTATAAGAAGCGTGGCGCAGCCGGTAGGATCGCCTCCAAGTTGCAGAGCCCAAATCGCTAAAAAGAATTGACCATTAAATGTTCTAAAGAACAAGTTACGCCATTCATTCTCATCTTACGAGGCTGTTATTTTTAAATTTTACTTGCTTCACCAATGATTATAAAAAATTGATTTTACCTTAGGTTTTTCATAGTAATAAATTCAAATCATCTATAAGTAGGTAAGTAGGTACAAAAAGACTTGCGTGACACAGATTGACCAATTAAACGATTTTCTTTCCAGCGAATTTTACTTCTCTGAAGCATATGAGCGGTATTTCACGCCCAATCGGCTAAGACGTGATGGGATGGGACGTGCTCTGAACTGTTAAACGTGTCATTACCAGCTGAGTATCTATGTACAGGGTGTGTCGTGAAAAAAAAGCTGAAATTTCGAAAAATTTCTCAGGGTCGGGTGTTGGGTACCTACTTACGGTCGTGCGTGGCTTTTGTGTTAAGGCGAGAATCACAAACGTCCTTTTGTGTGTTGTTTATACGCAGAGCTAACACACGCGAAATGCAATTTTCCGCCATAATTTCTTGCAAATACCTACGGTTTACGTCAAACGGTTTTGGCAGACGCACCTGCTAGCGCTGCGCATCGCATAACGCTGCGTCGACGGATGTGTCAAATCTGAAATAAGTATACCTATGCGTATTTGTACGATAATAAGGTCGAAATTCGTATTGTTCTAACGCATGCATAACGCACATACGACCTTTACGTCTGGTCCTCGCCTAAGGGTAGTACCATTTTAGGAGTGTTTACTTGCCCCAACATCAATGAATTTGGTTTAAAAAGCTCTTAAGGCTCAACGTTAGCGACACTAGCGCCACTCAGTGAAAAAAAATCACTGACTGAATACGCAAGTGATTGAGAAACCACATTATGAATTACCGACAATAACTAACAACAAAGAATTTTTAGAATCAGTAAAACCTTGGAAAAACTGTGCATTTTAGTTATGTAAGCCGAAATTGCTAAAAGTGGCCACTTTTAGCAATTTTTTACAACTCATGGATACCAATTTTTATACATTTTATTAGATTTATTTATTCTTTGTGGTTAGTTATTGTCGGCAATTCATAAATTGGGCTCCAGTTGACCAGCGTGTTCAGCCAGGGATTTTTTTCCTGTTTGGGGGCGCCACTAGTCTGACGTTAAGATCCATCCGCTTTTAAAGTGTCATGCATGACAAAAGTTTGAGAATCGTTCAGAACACTTTGTATCACCAAAGCGGCAGGTTGTAAGCTTGTCGCCTAAAACTGCAATACACATCTTAACTCAAATTCCTTAGTCGCTTCTTACGTTTGAAGCCCACGGGTATTGGGTAATCCTATTCTACGCCAGCATCATATCTATGCTCTATCTCATTTGGCAAATACCACGTATTTTTGTTTCAAGTACACAATGAAATGGTTTATTACTACAGAAAACAAACACGCCGCACAGAACAGAAAAGCTCTTCATAATCTTTTTGTAGATAAAAGACTGAAAATATTTTAAAATATGTCACCCTGTACTCACCTATCTGCATAGCACAAATTGCTCGCACACACTCACATCACTGTCGACCAATCAGCGCGCCGCGTTCCATGTGTGAGTGTGTACTTAGAGTTGACTATGGGAGGGCCCTGTTAAGGCGCTACCTCCTACAATTAAAGTTTAATGTTGTTATTTTAATGTAATTGTCGGGTGTTTTATTGTACGAGCCCGCTGGGATACTCTGCGAGGATAAATGAGGGATTTTCTGTTGGAATTGAGCGAAGTTTTGGGTCGTGATTATGTTCTAGGATGGGAATAAAAGGTTCAAGTTTGATTAAAGGAGGTGTAGAATACACCTCCCTTGTTCGTGTAGGACACCGAGTCTTCCAACCTGATGAACCCTGGTTCAGAGTTTTACAACTGCTTACTTCAAGTAGCAGGCCTCCGACATGCTTGTGTAACAACTGCCATATAAGTAATCATAGACAGCAACCGAGACCGCCGGCTTAACGTGCCCTCTGAAGCACGGAACCGTCTTCCTTTCGGACAATCAGGTGGTTCTGCCCGCAATATTTTCTAAACAGGGCCCCAAGTCTGCTGAATGAAAATAGTTTCACGATTTCACTTGGATGTCGATAGCATGTCAGTTGGATGGCTTTGGTAGTTTCGTATTCTGTTAACAGTAAAATCACACTGGCAATAGAATGACAGATGAGTGTCACTGGCATTACAATGGCTAAAAATTAGCAGACTTGGGCTCCTGACTAGGAAAAGTCCAAATACTAACTTCGTTAGTGACCCACAGACCCACCAAGAATCAAACCCGGAACTTTCTACCACAGCGCCACTTTGGGTTGTGATTATGAGCTGGGACTAGGAGTAAAAGAGTAGTTACTAAGTACCATTTATTCTGTCTGTTGTAAAAGGTTGGAGCGGTTGGAATTTGTTTCAGGAAGGTGTACTGAAGGAAAGGGGGATGTTTTAAAATGAGAGTAGAGTCAGGTAGTTTTTTTTTAATAAGCGTAGTGCTAGATGTCGTATAGATACCGCCATTATTGTATATCAAACTTTGATAGTTTTAATAAGGCTATGAGGCACATACGCACTCCCACAAAGTTTGCATTATAAAAGTGTGTGATAGATAATACACCTGAAGATTGCTGAAGTGTAGCTGGATGACTTCTAACACTGAGAAGAGAGGGATAGAAAAGATTAAGACAAGAAGCACACGTAACGTCCTTTCGTGCGTTATTTTTTTTGCGCTGCGTAACGCATGCATTAGAAAAATATGAGTTTCGACCTTTTCCCATACAAATTACGTCAAATGGTTTGACAGACGCATCCGTCGACGCAGCGTTGTGCGAGTTTGACATGAAACGTATTTGTATAAAAATAAGGTGGACAATTGCATTTGAGATTTCGATTTCAATCGCCAACGAATGGTACAAGTGTCTTTTTCGTCTTAATTTAGTAGAATCTATCGTATCTAAATGATGTGAAATTTTCCAAAACTTTGGGTCTAACGCCCATCCCAAATAAATAAATAAGCAAAAATCTATTTCCTATTCCAAACTTCGGCTTTCAATACCTACAAAAAGGCTCCTGAAAATAGGGTCTCGACCCAACAAGATTTAAGATTATTCGTTGTAATATGTAAATCCTCTCTTACTTAGCGCGTCCTCTGCTGGGAGAAAATCAATAGAGGCTTGAACGGTGAAAGAGACAGACATATACATTTGAAACGAGCTAGAAAGAGACAAAAGATCAGCCTCTTTCCGCCGTACATTTAACGGTGTGGAAATCGGGCGATGGGAGATATCGAACGCAATTTTCAAACGATTTTCTTCTTTATCACGAAAGTTTTTAGGTTATATTTTGCGCGTTTCGTTCCGTCTATTTGGTTTCCCTCCATAATTTTCTTTCATAGGAATATAAGCCATATTTTAATGGCTTAAAGTGGACTTTTGTATGTTATGGTAAAGGCCAATTTGCTTGTGTAAATGGTAGTGATTTAATAATAGTGACAAATGGCTCCATCATTTAATCGTTTAATTTCAGTGATAGCGTCGCCTTAATTGTTTTTATTAGTGCTAGTTAGACAAAATGGCGGTGAATATTGAGGAAAATTTTGAGGTTATTTGGTTTTCTGGTTGTTTTTGTTTGTATTAAGTAATTGGACTAATATTAGCCTTAATAAACTTTTTCTGAATAATTACAAATATTCCATTTCTTCTTCGGTGTAGCCTACAACGGTGTAGCCTACCTAATGTGCTTTCGTGCTAAGAAAGTCTTTTATGACTTAGATTTTCTTTTTAATTAAACTAATGTACATCGTAATACATAAGGTACAGGCGCCAAAGATGGCCCACTTAATATCAAACCCTTAAATACAAATAAATAAACAATTTAGGAAATAAATTAGGTCGTGATAGCAAAGTTTGGTTTATTAATGAATGGAAAAACAAAAATTTAGTCTTTTAAGAGGGATCGTACTTTCGAGAAATATCCAATTTTGAAAACCTCTGCAAAGGGCCCAGCCCGTTCGCTGTGAACATTTTTGGCATTATGAGAATTTCTTCATTTCACTCAGCAAGCTTCAACTTCAAAGTCAGTCAGCTGATCGTGAATTTTGTATGGGAAAATATTTTTCTCGTTTCCCACTATTGGTTCCATAGTAAAAGTTGTTCAGTTTCATGGTCTGAGCACGCCTGCAAAGCTTTCGTTACACCGTCCCTAACACCCTGTATAATAGGTGTACAACGTAATACAAACAACACACCATTGATCACACCATAACACCATAGGGGACGTCGGGGATGGCGTTACACCATGATCACATTTAGGGTGATGTGGGCCAAATCGCATCATATCTCCAGGGGGATCTCGGGCAAAATGGGATACAACGATTGCTATTAATATGACGATCATGTGGGTAGATAGGGCTAAGTGGATGATCACTTTCGATCATTTAATTTTCGATGAATTAGACGTAATTGGGTAATGTGGGGGAGTGATTTGGTCATTTTGTTATCTGCATTTTGTCGCATAACAGCACAAGATAAGTAATGATTATACAGGGTGTCCCGGTTATCGTGGTCCAAAGAAAAAATCTAGACTCTGGACATCCTAAGCTAACATAATAGTAAAAAAGTTGTTCAATATTTGAATAAGGGCCTCCTATACAAAATAGGTACTCTATCAGGCAGCAAAATTAGTATGGGAGGTCCTTTTTTTCATCAAATATTGAAATTTTATTTTTGCTATTATGGTAGCTTAGGATGTCCTTTTCCTTTGGACCACTATAACCGGGACACCCTGTATTAAACATACATAAGTACATACATGTATCATGCCTATAGCCTTTGCGGGGAAGGCAGAGCGTACGGCTGTAAATTTACCCGGCTTATATTTACCCCGCCTGAAAAAGTTTGAGAGACATTCAGAAGACTGTGTATCTATCACATCACCACAGTGACAGGTTAGCAGCCTGTCGCGTAAAATTGCCATACAAAAATCCCATGGCCGCTTCATACAACACCTACGGGAAGATATGGGGTGATGCTATTCTAAGCCGGCACCACACGGCAAGAAAATACGAAATACATTTGATATTAATGCGGTATTCAAGCCGAGAATGCCTAAACGCGCTTGTGTCTTGTTACCTGACTGCTCAGAAGGAGGGTTATGATTTCGAGAGTATGTATGTATGAATGTATGTGGACAAGAAAATTCTTTTTCACGAGCTGCAGCCCAAACGGATAGTTGGATTTAGACATATGAGACATTTAAGACACGAGTGACACAGGCTATATTAAAAAAAAACCGGCCAAGAGCGTGTCAGACACGCCCACAAATAGGGTTTCGTAGTCAACATTTAAATATCAGGTTTTTCAGCATTACAAACTTAATTTTGTTGCTGGTTTGTTAGCAGCAGTATGATGACCAACCGCAAATAGAAAAACTCAATTTTTTCTGAAACCTTTAAGGGTACGATATCCGTTATAGTTTTCATTGTAACTTCAGATTGTAAGCTATATTCCATATTTATTTCAAATTTTTAGCGTTTATACTTTAGAAGTTACAGCTGGAACAAATTTTTGGTCAAAAACGCCCTTTTAAAAAGCAAATATCTCGTGACAGAAACATTTTAGTGACTTTGTTTCAAAGAAACCTCATCTTAGTTTTAAAAGACCTATTCAACGATACCCTACTTGTATGGGAGGGGGTCCAAAAAACATTTAAAATATTTTTTTCTTAACATTTCTATATTTGGGTCAACACGATCTATCTTCTCACCAAATTTCATGTCGATAGCTCTAAAACTGACGAAGATATGAGGGCGCGGCATACAGACAGACAGACAGACAGACAGACAGACAGACAGACAGACAGACAGACAGACAGACAGACAGACATGACGAAACTATAAGGGTTTCTAGTAGACTACGAAACCCTAAAAAAGATTTAAGATGGCGGATTTTTACAGCAAAATACTACTTTAAAATTAGCGCAGTCGGGTTTTTGTTTTTTAACACATCTACTTGTTTGTTTATTTGTGTTTACGCGCAGTGACGTACGTCAGTCAGTCATTCGATTGTTTTCAAATCCACTCCTGCGCACCTCGTAGGAGACCGGTCTCTCTCTACATACGGTAAAGTATAATCGCGTGGCAAATAATAAGGGCTGCTTATACCTGTCACCGTGAAATTACAAACAACGCTAGATTTTAATATTTCTTGCTAAAATACAATCTGTCGAAATATTGTAAGACACGCGAACGAGCGCGCGAATCACAATTTAACCCATAAATTTTCAGAAGTTAACATTATTATGATGTAAAACGGTAAAATTGACAACTCGCTTTCTGATTGATTGAATGTCATTTACATCGCGCCGCCCGCCATTCTTATTTGACAGCTGATCGCCATTTCGTTAGGTAGGTATCGAAGGTAAGCAAACAGTGTTTAAAAAGATTATTTTCATATTTCGTAACTATATGAGTAATTTTCAACATAAAATATTAAAAAAAGAAACAAAGACTATTTGTTTACGTTCGAGCACTAACGAAATGGCAATCAGCTGTGAAACAAACATGGCGTCGCTGGCGACATGATGCATGAATGACTAGCTAGACCAATCAGAACGCGAGCTGCATATCGTATTACAATTTCACAGATTAAGTTTGTTATATTGTAATCTACTGAAAAGTAATACGTTTAATTGTAATACGAGTAAATGTATTACAATATTTAGACATATTATAATTTAGCGAGATAGATTACGATCCAGCGTTGTTTGTAATAACTCAGTATTCCTCAATACACCTCAAGCTCAATAAAATTAATTGCTCATTGCCGCAACAAGTTATAATTTTATTGATAGCAGCAGATTTAAAAATGCTGTCACAATTTTAAGTTTCCAAAAGTTGACTGCTAAAGTAGTCAACTTTTGGAAACCAATCCAGTCACCATAAAAAAAATTGCATTAGCTTAGCCATGGGTTGGCTATAGTCACACTTGGCTCTGAAAATATGCCAAAAAATTTACACTTCACTGAGAACACACCCCAAGAAATGTTGTAAGCGGGACTGTTAACCAAATACGCGTGTGTTTTTCATCGATATCTATCGCGTTAAGTTAGTGCTGCCCCGGCGCGAGTATCGACATTTGCGAGTCAAATGTGGAGATAGCCTTCCCTGAGACGAGATGCGGAACATACGGGTGAGTAGTGTGGACGGGTACGCTGGGATTTTTATTGATAACTAGTTGCCCGTCAGCGGTTTCACCCGCTGCAACCTATTATTCCGCGGGAAAAAAGCATTATTCGCCGAGAGATGTCGCTGTTAGTTTTCGGCGAAAACGTTTAAAACGCGAATCGGCTCAGTCACGCCACCTATTTCAAAAATATTGTGGGAATAAGACATTTTTCCGTGGTAAAAAGTATCCTATGTGATATTCCAGATGCCCTTTTATATTTCTGCAAAGTTTCATGTCAATCTAATCAGCTGTTTTTGCGTGATGTCGTAACAAACACACACAAACATCCGCCTTTATAATATTAGTAGGATCATCAGTGAACCCTAGATACTGTCTACCGTGTTACCATTTGGTGACAACGTCAGATCTTCTTCTTCTTCAAGTAGAACACTACGTCGTCCAACGCTTCGATGAACCATGGTGTCAGAGTTGTTCAACCGCATTGTGCAAGCAGCTGCAGGCCTCTGTCATGGTTGTGTGACGGTCACCGTCTAAATGACCAAGATAATAGACAGCAACCGGGACCCCAAAGCACAAAACCATCTTGCTTTTCGGACAATCCGGTGGTTTAGCCTGCAACTCTCCTAACCAGACTGGGAACAAATTCACAAAGTGATAAAATCAGCTTTGTGAGTGACCCCACCGGAAATTTAACCCGGAACCTTCTGCGTCGCAGGCAGTCGTACTAACCACTGCGCCACATCGGCTGTCAGTGTAGGTAAACTCTCTATTTTGTGACAGCAGAGTCGACTGTTTAAGCTGTTCTTGGCACATTTTCTCTCCGTATGTTTCCACGCCCAACCGGACGGTCTCTCGATTTGGCCGACCTAACGACTCGGGAATTTGTTGTCGACGTCGGTGTCGTTTTGATTGAAAACCAACTTGAGACCAGCTATGACTGCTGAAGATGGTAGATAATTTGCTGTGAAGTGTTGCATTTGTGGAGAGAGTCGTGTGATGGGATGGGAAGCAATTATTTTTGTCGTTTTGGTGTCTTGCTAAGTATTGCGAAAGTTTTAATTTGCTGACAACCTGTCACTATGGTGATACACAGTCTTCTGGTCTTTGTCAGACGTAGTGTAAATTACAGTTTTTAACAGGCGTTTATGCTCTGCCTACCCCGCAAGGGAAATAGACGCGAAATATGGGAAAGTTTTAATTTCTTTGAATCTGTTTACTTCTGAATAGGCCATATTTGACAGCTGTCAAAGATGGTAGACAATTTGCTGTTAAGGGGGTGGCATCGTGTCGTTTGATGTGAAGCAATTATTTTACCTTTTTTATCTTTTTGATGTCTTGGCAGCTTTGATGCCATTATCATTTATTACCTATCTTTTGAGATATCGAGTTTGCCGTGTGGTGCCGGCGTAGAATAGCATCACCCCTTATCTTTCCCGTGGATGTCGTAAGAAGCGATTGAGGGATTTGAAAGTGATGTGTATTGCAATTTAGTCGACAGGCTGACAACCTGTACCTAACTATGGTGATACACACTACTTCAGAATGCCTCTCAATCTTCTGTCAGACTTAGTGTAAACGGCCATTTCTATAGCCGTTAACGCTCTGAATACCCCACAAGGGATATAGGCGCGATATATGTATGTATGTAGGTATTTTCTAGGTTATGCTAATAATGTCGATCCGTAAATAGGCTTGCAAATAAATTTATTGTAATTGAGCCTTTTACAAGACACATCCGGCTGTCAGCTGTCTTAGCTGAGGAGATGAGCTGAGATAATGGCTGATGGACGGCTGACAAAGGTGGCACAGGATGCAGGTACAACTTGCGCAGATACGGAATGGATCCCGAATTGGCAACATTATTGTGGACATCAATATATAAGGTCCTATTAAATTCACTGCAAATATTTTAAGGGCATGCGTAAATATGTAGGGTAATTCAAGGATAGATGGCCATAGTTTTTTCAGATGTCGATTTCTGGTAAACAGTAAGGAATAAAATAACGTCATATTTTTTTTCATAATAGTGTATTTATTACTAATCAACATAAACATAATAATTTTCAATTAACTTTTAATATTTCTCTCAAAAAAAATATTTTTTTTATCCTTGGTATGGCCATCTCTCCTAATACATTCAATATGAGATGGCCATAGCGATTAAGTTGAGATGGCCATATAAATGTGTGATGGCCATAGGGCTTTCATAAAGTTTAATTAGTATTTTTTTGTCTTTTTTCCTTTCCCCTTGCCCTTTTCTTCTTTAATTTTGATTTTTTTTCCACATGGGTGACATTTATCATCGAATTCAGTGCAGTTTTCATGGGCCCATCTCTTACATACGCTACACTGGATCCAGTCTTCTGTTAGTTCTGTTTTGTAATAATTGTCACCGCATCCTACACAATCATCGATAAATGATTCAACAAGGGAAGAATCACCGCTTTCTAAAAGGATTGGTTCTTCATCATCTTCCGTCTCTGTCGATTCTTTTCGCTGCCGGCGTTGCTTTTTATTATTTTTTCTTTTGATTACTTTCTCTTGCTTAATTTTCTTTTGAACCTGAAGTATTTCAGTATCCATATCTTTGGATTTTGGTCGCTTCTGTGCTTTCTTTATTATTTTATTAGATTCTTCTATTTTTTCCTGTTTTATGGTAACTTTTCCTTTTTTGGTGTCAGGTTTGGCTCGTGTTTTATTTTTCTTTTCATATTCTTTGCGATGGTTAATGTGTTCTTCTGATGTTAAAATTTTTGCCACTTGCTTAGCTCGCTTTCTGACTTGATAAGTTTTAATAGGAATTGGTGATATTTCGTTCAAAAATTTTGATGTTGTCTCTTCTTCATCTTCCATTTGGCTTCTAGGTAGATCAGATTGGTTAGTTTCGTTTTCGGATTTGTTTACTCTCTTGGGAGTTTTACTTTTTGCGGTTTGCTCTTTCGATACACTACCTTGGTGTGGTTTTCGAATCTTCCCCTCAGGTAAAGGAGTGCAGACATTGCGTGCAGTAAGGACGCCTGATGGACCAGGTTTATCTATTTCGTCTATGTCAGGCAACGAAGGAGTTCTACTGTCTCTTTGAGAAAGTTTAGGGCCAAGGTCGTAATCATTTGGTTCACCTTCTAGGTTGGAAGGTCTCCGTTGAGTTTCGCTGTTCCTGCGTGCAGTTTCAAGTCCGGGGTTTAGATTATTTTGTTCAATATCCAGTACTAAAGGGCTGCTGTTTCTTTGTGGAGAACAGTTCCTTGCAGAGTGCTCCCTAGATGAACGAAGAGGTTGAGCTTCTTCATTCTGCATATTATCTGCATCCGTTACAGAAAAAGCGTAATCTGGTACAGCAGACCGGTTGAACGGGTAGACACCAGTTGCCTTGAAGCCTGCTGTAGCATTTTCATAGGTCGCCCCTTTACCCCAAGCTGTTGACAACAATTCTCCAAACTGAAGTCGGGTAAGGCGTCGTCCGGGATTACGTTTCAGCCACATGCGACATGCTTCGTAGTAATGTGCTTTAAGTGACTTAAACACAGATCGGTCCAATGTTTGGAGATAATGTGTTGTGTGACTTGGCAGTGTAAATAAGCACATATCATTAGCAGCGGCAAATTCAAGCATCTCAACAGAATTGCAGTGCGATGTATGGCCATCTAGACAAAGTAATACCTTTCCAGCTGGCTTTCTTGGTAGGAAATGTGTTTTCAGCCATTCGAAAAATATTGCAGCATTAATGTACGCGGATTTCTGGGACATGTACAGCACTGAGCCAGGAGGCATTCCGTCTTGCCATTCTTGTTTCTTATTTTTACCTTTCATAATGCATGCGGGTGGAAGAAATACGCCTTCAGCATTACAGCACGCAATCACCGTAATTGTTTCACCCTTCTCAGTAGAAGTAACAGTAGATACTGCTTTTGAACCCTTTTTTGCAAGCACATGGCCTGGTCGATTATTCAATTGAAACCCAGATTCATCCATATTAAAAATATGTGATGGTTTGTCAAATAATTCGTATTCTTCCAGAATTTTGTAAAGAATATCGTAGTAAGCATTGACTTCCTCTCGGTTCAATGCTTCGCAGCGGGCCAAAGACACACCTTCCGACTTTCGGATACTTATTTCTGGATTTCTTTTTAAGAATGACTTCAGCCAAACGTAACCTGCTTCCTCTTTTTCTTTATTAAACAAATGATTGAGTTTTAACTGTTCAGCAAAATAAAATGCGATATTTCTTAAGTCTTTTCCTGTTAGTGGGAAAGATTTTTCTTTCATTTTTAGTATGTGTCGGACCATTCTTTTCTCATTGTCCTCGCCAAACACAGAAGAAGGGCCCATGGGACCTTTTGAGAAGTTTAAAGTTCAATCTTCTTTCAAGGGTTTTGCGTGGAACACCATACTCAACGCTGGCTTGCCGGACTGACACATTTCGTACAACAACAGCATCAACCGCATCTAATAGATCTTGTTGAGTCCATTTTCCTCGTTTGGTAGATGTACGCACGTACTGATTGGGCATCTGAAATATCAAATAAGACTTTAAACCTAATCACAAAAATGGCCATCTCACCTTAAAAAATATGGGCCATCACTCCTAAAATGTGAAGGAGAGATGGCCATAATTGATTTTTTCTTTCAAATAAACAATTTGCGACAAGTTTTGAGGTTATAATACGAGCTGGCACATGGGCTTCATGTTTTAGTTCAAACAACTGCAAAAAACAATTAACTTGATATGTCAATCGAATGATTGGTAAGCACACTCAAAACTTTCGCCACTATACTGAAAAAATAATCGGGATTTACTCACTTTTCATATTTTTTTTCGTCCTGAATTCAAGCACAGTTTCACCCTTGGAGTAGTTACGTTCAAACTGGCGCAAAAAAGTGCTGCCCTCTCTTTGTAAAACTCGGAATTATTTCGACTGGCCATCTCTCCTCTATGGCCATCTACCCTCGATTTACCCTATAAGAAAAACATGTAAGGCATTTTTAAAAAAATCTACACGCTAGATTTTTTTTTTCATTTTCAAACAAACTTTTTAATTAATTATGTGAACACCCTTTGACTGACCCGACTGACCTTCCGCTACGTAGACAGGATTCACTTACACGGCACGCACACTAACAACCAACCAATCACAGCAACTTTTTTTTGGCGCGTAATTTAAATTCATCGATGTGTGAGTTTCTAGGACAAACAGGGTGCACTTTTTTCGTTTTGTGTTTTTTTAGTTAAATGCAATTTTCTCGAAAACTAGCGTGTAGATTTCTTTAAAAATTTGCCTAGTACATGCTTATATTTTATTTGATCTGCCCCTAAAATATTTGCAGTGAATATAATAGGACCTTATATATAAGTCTATGGTGGACATCCTGCTCATATGTCATATAAGTAAAATAATATGATAGAGAGACAAGCCGGAATTTTGAAAATTTAGGATCCAGTCTGCGCAAGTTATCTATAGGTAAGTGCTATCAGCAGCATACGCCATAAAGGTATCAACTTATACTAGATTTTTATACAGTTTCTAAGAATAACCGGTATACGTTAATCCTTTAAAGAGATAGGTTGATGTTTTGCTTGAGAAATAGGTTGTTTGTCTGAGCATTGGCTTCAGGATTCAAAGGTCCCTGGTTTGACTGTCATATTGTGGGAACACAAAGATGATATTCGTTATCTTCACTTTGCGAGACGAGATTGTTCCGAGTTTGGTTAGGAAACTGCAGGAATAAGAAAAATAAATCCGTGATTTGGACGCATCGTAAAAAAGCTCAAACTAAAACGTGTATCAAACAAACGAAAACGTAAAAAAGCACTAACTACCGTTTCCACGCTTTTTGAGAAAAAGACGTCCAATTGTTTCTTTAAAAAATAACAGCATTACCAAGGAAATGCCTTGCAAAACGAGAATCTTCAGTTATTCGCGAAATAAAAGCAAAAGTTCAACGTGTCGACTACAGATGCCGTTAGTCGACATTTGCTCTTTTTGGCACTTGCATTATTTTGCCTTTCTTTTGGATGTTTTTAAGTCTTTTGTTTGAAAAGAGAACCGTTAGACACGTGGGGTGTGATTTGTTGAATATTTGGATGTGTTTGTTTTACATTAATGTATAGTTCCCATCATGTAAAAAGAACGCTGAGTAATCACTGAAGGGATTTTGTTGTCTCTTTTATACTATCTTACCTACTACCAATATGCGACGGGAAAGAGATTTTTTTTTTTTTTTTTTTTTATCTATGATGGGCTTACTCTTGACCCCAATCTTACCCTAGAGCAGAGATGGGATCTACGGTGGAGCGAGCTTGCCCAGAAGATGCCTATTCACTCTAGACTTAAAGAGATTCAGGTTATATGCACTCGGAAATACAGACGCAGGCAAGGAATTCCATTCTTTAGCAGTGCGCATAATGAAAGATGATTTGAAGCGCTTAGTGCGTAATGTGGGTATATCAACTAAGAACGGATGGTAGCCGGCCGTGCGTCTGGATGTCCGATGGAAGAAAGGAGACGGTGGTATGAGCTCATGCAGCTCACGCGCACACTCTCCGAAGTACAATCTGTAGAAGACCGATAGGCAAGCAACCTTGCGGCGGTGAGCCAGGCTGTGAAGCTTGGTCGCCACCAGTTTTTTATCACCTATTAATCTCTTGGCTCTGCGTTCCACCGAATCCAGTGCAGCAAGTTGGTATTTAGCCGAGCCATCCCAAAGGTGACAGCAGTACTCCATGCAAGATCGGACTTGAGCTTTATAAAGAGTTAGAAGCTGTTCAGGCGTGAAGTACCGCTTGACTTTATTCAGGACGCCCAACTTTCTAGCTGCAATTTGAGCCTTGGACTCGATGGTGGTGCCGAAGTTGAGGTCAGAGGAAAGCTCCATGCCAAGGAGTTGAAGAATGTTGGTCACTGGAACAGATGTACCCCGAAAAGTAGGAGATAAGGTGAAAGGACTCCTTTTTGCGGAGAAAAGACACGCCTGCGTTTTTGAAGCATTGAAGCTGACGAGATTGTCATCGCCCCACTGGGAGACGTTACTTAACGCTGCCGTACAGAGCCTAAAACGCAGTATCTGCATTTTTGCCATTTTTTTTTAAATGTTGAACCTTGACACCCGCATCACAAGTTTTATGACAATTTCTCCGGATTTTTGATAAAATAACTAAAAGTTGAAATAATTGAAAGTCGATTTGCAGTAACTGATGACAAAACGGCAAATAAATGTAACAATACCAATTAAAATGCAGCATCTACAGTTATCAACGAACATTACTGATTAAAATGCAGTAATGAATACAGAAACTGCAATGCAGTTTGTAATTTATGTAGTTATGTTATGGTAATATACCGGCGTGCAGTAAAAATCAGATACTGCATTTTAGTTGGGAAATTTGTATTATTGATAAACTTAATTCACCACCTAAATCGCAGTATCTTGATTATAAACAGTACATACCTACTGTATGTTACTTGGGAAACTTATATTATAAATGGGCGGAACTTACCACCTTAATTGCAGTATCTTAATTCGAATCAGCACATACTGCATATTACTTGAGAAATTTATATTATTAATGGGCTTAATTTACTACCTAAATTGCAGTATCTTGCTTCTATGCAGCACATACTGCATGTTATTTGGGAAAACGATATTATTAATTTGTCTTAATTTACAACCTAAATCGCAGTATATTGATTCTAAACGGTACAATCTTGGTTTTATTGGAAGGCGCTAAAGGTATTTTACTTAGGATATGTATAGTCAAGATGGACGATGGCGAATCTGCGAGGCATCGGTCTCCCGAGTGTCTTGCGACAACTCTTGTGAGTTTCGTCCTCTACGAAATGAAGGTGAAACAATCATTACAAAACGAAACGCACCTAAAAGGCAAATCAAATAACTTTAATTAAAGCCAGGCGATTATCAAGCGTCTCATAACTTCACCAACCGCTTATAAGTGGGTATATTCGTATAACATTTTAGCCCTTCCTCCGTAATCGTTACCATTTTTGGAAGCCCGCACCCGTCATTCACCCGGTGCACCAAGCGTTATGAGGAGTGATCTTCCAGGTCTGTTTTTGCTTGTTGCTCCTCTAGCTTCGCAGCAATTAGGGCCCGTTCAGCCTCCACCTGTTTCTCGATCAGGGCTTGTTTGGCTAGAAGACGATTTTTTGACATGTTATTTTTATAAGATAGCGGTAACTGCGAGCTATTATTTAGATTTACAAGTTAAAACGCAGCAAAGTAGGTGAGATACTGCATTTTAGATGGCAATATTAATTAAGTTTGCAAAAATTTGCAGTATCTTGCACAGATACTGCATTTTATGCAGTTTATATGAGAAAAAAATCTAAAATTGAAATGTAGTGACTGCAACGAATTTAAACATTAATTTGTTTTTTTTTCGTAAACTGTGAGCTAAATGCAACTTATTTTTCTGTCCTTCCCTTCTTTGTAACTATACGTTTTTGATGGTAGTGAATGCTCTAACTGAAAACATCAGGAAATTGTAAAAATAATTAGCTAAAGTAGTTTTTCGCTGTTTTTTCAAAACTGTCCGATTGCAGATACTGCGTTTTAGGGACTGCACGGCAGAACGTCAGGCTCGTACGCTCAATCATAGGCTTTTTTCAATCTTTGGATTTCATCACCACTGGCTCCTGCGCCGGACAGATATTTCTCGGTGACAGTACTGTCATCTGCGTACCCAACAATTCCTGAAGATAGAAGGTCATTGATGTGCAGCAGGAAAAGCGTCGCGGAGAGTACAGACCCCTGAGGAACTCCGGCGTCAATAGCCTTGAGGTCAGAGGAGCAGCCGTCTATGACCACTCGGATCGACCGTTCACTCAGGAAGTCAGCCACCCAGCTACAGAAGCCAGTGGGTATGCCGTACGCTGGAAGCTTGCTCAACAGACTCGCATGCCACACCCTATCGAAGGCCTTTGAAATGTCCAGCGACACTGCTATTGCTTCGCCGTGGTTTTCAATGGCCTCGCCCCAGCAATGCGTTACGTACACTAGAAGATCTCCCGTGGAACGCCCTCGGCGGAAGCCATATTGACAATCACTGAGATCATTGTCTTCGAGGTACGAAAGCAGTTTGCAGTTCAGAACTCTTTCCATAACCTTACAGAGTACGGAAGTGATGGCGATCGGTCGATAGTTGCTAGGGTCGGCACGGCTACCCTTCTTGGGCACAGGTTGCACATTGGCAAGCTTCCAAGATTTTGGTACAATTTTTGACACGAGAGAGAGGCGGTACAAGCGTGTGAGTACAGGAGACAACTCAGGCGCACAATACCTCAACAATCTTGCTGGTATGCCATCAGGACCACTGGCCTTGTTCACGTCCAGACTGCGAAGGGCTCTACGGACCTCTTTATTGTGCACTGTGACCTCAGACATCAAAGAATCACAGTGAGGTAAGGTGGGTGGATATTTCGAGCCAGCGTCTATACGAGAGTTGCTCGCAAACAGATCGGCAAATAAATTTGCTTTCTCTGCCGCGGTGTGGGCAAGCGACCCATCAGGTTTCTGCATTGGAGGTAGTGAGGGACGGCAGAAGTTGGATTCGACTGATTTCGAAAGGGACCAGAACTGCTTACTACCCGGTGGGTATGATGCAAGCTTTGCCCCAATACGGCTAATATGGTCGAACCTAGCTTTTCGTAGCACCCGTTTGCAATACCTGGCGGCGGCATTATATGCTCTTCTTTGCTCGCACTCTTATCGCTCGCACTTTTCTAACACGACATTTTACCCAAGCAAAGTAAGCGGACTGTTTACGAGCCTCAGCTCGAGCAAAGTCCGAATTGAACCAAGGTTGGCCTTTATAAACTATCGGTATATCGGAGAAAGGAATTAAATATTCCATACCCTGACGGATTACAGCTGTGATCGCATCAGCGACGTATGAGGTCTTCGAAGAGAAACACATTTGCCGCCACGGGTATGAAGCAAAGAAAGCACGCATCTCGTCCCAGTCTGCTGACTCGTATCGCCATACTCTCCTCGTGCCTCTAGGGGTGTAATCCGGAGGAGAGCAGATGGACACGGATTTCACCACACAGTGGTCGGATGATCCCAGCGGAGCCGAGACCGAAACCGAATGTCTGTGCGGATCAGTTGTCAGCAGAAGGTCCAGGCAATTGGGTGTGTGGTCTGTGATATCTGGTATTCGCGTCGCTTGTTCCACCAGCTGGGTGAGATCTAGCGCCAATGCTAGTTTACGCGCCTCTCGCCCAGCATGGTCAGTTTTCTGGTATGGGAACAGCCACTCTTTATGGTGAGCATTGAAGTCCCCCAGAAAAACAAGCTCTGCTGTTGGATATCGCTGAATTGCTGTGTCTGCCGTCTCAGAGAGGTACTCCATGAGTCTAGTCGTCTCCTGATCTCCGCTGTGCGAACGATAAACACTGGCGTAGAGAGTTTACTCTACTCCAGTCTCAACCCAACGCCCCAGCACGGGAAACCCTGACTTCTCAACGCCCCGGAGCCGCGTACAGCAAACGTCATCGCGAACATACACACAGACCCTGCACGCTTCTTAAACTTGTGCTCAAGAGTGTAACCAGGGTAGTTGAGGTATGCCACGTCCAACGGTGTTGCTATCTGCGTCTCCGTTAAGAAGAATAAGTGCGGCTTCTCGGTCTCCAGGTGGTGATGGACCGGGTCTAGGTTTGTGTGTAAACCTCGGATGTTCGTGAGGTGCACTTTGAGTGGGAGGAAGTGTTGCCGTTGGTCAAACTTTTTCTTCTTTTTTAGCTTTTTCATGTTTTAAGAGTTTTTGTGGGGGAAAGAAAAGATAGTCGAGGCGCTGCTGGTTCAACTGATCAGAGAGGAACTCGCTTGGAGACTGCGGGGACGCCGAGCCCCCGATAACACTCCACCGGGTCCTCCCATCCAGCCGCCAACTGGCACGGTGGAGTATACCGGGATTTTTCGCAGTTGGCGGGGCAGCCTTTGCGCGTGGCTAGCGCGCAAGTCGGGCCCCCTACTGACTGCGGTCGGCCAACGGCTGAGACCGTGCCTCGGATCCCGCTACCCTCCAAAACGAGTTACCGGATACAGCATCACCTAAAGACAAAGACCGGTTCCGGCAGCGCAACTGACTACATTGCTACCCCCCAATGGCACTGGCAGTCCCGCACACCGACGGAACACAGCAAGGCTGTTTGGCGCCGGACTCCGGCAGGATGGTGGTCGCGAGCCAGGCGGCCCCTTTCAGGGCCTACCACCGCTTTTGGGATCTTCAGCCGCCAACACATATTGTGAGGACGTTGCCCGGGGTGGACCGCTAGGAGGTAGACCCCAACCACCCCAAAAAAGATGACAATTGTTACTCAGCGTTCGTTTTACATGACACCGATTATAGTTTTAATTAACAAAAAGTTAACAACAATAAAGTAACTTTATATTACGGTTACAGTTGCATAGGAGAATCAAAAATAGGATCTTTAAAGTTTAGGAACTTATCAACATTAGGACAAAAGCTAGTCAGTAGATATTAAGGATTAATCGAATATTAGTACAAACAAATAAGAGGAAAAATAATGGTAGGACAATTTCATTCTGGACTAGGGAACCTTTTGAAGAGTTCTTTTCTTTGCGGTCTGTGCAACCTAAAGATTTAAAAGGTAAGAGGTAAGAATTAAAAATCATTCTTCTATATTAATTAACTAGAGAGTAAATACGTAAAAAAATAAAGCCGATAAATAAAAGCTATAAAATAACACATGAGTACTCTAGTCAAAAACTATATTTACTTACCTACTTACACGTGTTACATCTAGGTGCGTGCTAAAACTAACCTTACAAAACTCTATCTAAAAAACCATCACTTAACACTTACGTTTAATCTTATCAAGAACTTTTAAAACTCCAATATCTCACGTATCCACTTAAACCAAACCGATTACCCCATGTTTTATGATAACGAAACCCCATGACTTGTGTCCCGCTTACCGAAACAACCCCTATGGGACGATGGGGCCCTTTCGAGGGGACCCGCCCCATAGATCATGGTACCTACCATGACACCCCATAGCAGATTTTTACGGTAAATTGCGTTTATGGCATTAGATCGGATGTCTCTATTAGTTAGCGAAATATTCATGGGTTTTATGTCTGCTATGAATTTGAATAACTGTTTTAGATACATACATTTATCACGCCTATATCCCTTGCGGGGTGGGCAGAGCGTAAACGGTTGTATAAAACGGCCATTTACAAACCGTATATGGATGGCATAAGCTTGAGAGGCATTCAGAAGACTCGTATTAACATAGTGACAGTTTGTCAGTCTGTCGCTTAAAATTGCAATACACATCAACTCTCAATCCCCTTAGTCGCTCCTTACGACTTCGGTAGAGGCATTGACAGTACAGTCACAAAGTAAGTATTACAATGCTTAAAGTCGCAGGTTCAAATCCTACCTGCGCTAATAAATTTTCCATAAAACACACAAGTGTACCTATTATAATACACGTTACCATGTACAATATGAATTTGTATGTAGGAAATCATAATATTTTGAGCACGTAAGAAAGAAAAAAACACTGTATTGCACATTTAAAACACAAACACATAACAATAAAAAATTTAACTAAAAATGCGCATAGGTGGCCTTATCGCTTAAAGCGATCTCTACCAGACAACCTTTGGGTGGAGAAGAAGCAAGACAGAAAAGACTACTTCGCATCTTCAGAACATTTAAGAATTGCCAAATCGTTAGATTTTACACACACTTTTCAGCATCTTGCCAAAACTTTCCCAAATATCATCATCATCTTCCTGCCTTTATCCCAATTACTTGGGGTCGGCGCAACACGTTTTGCAGAACAAAAACTCGTGTTGCAAAAGAATTTGGCTTAATTTTACGACAGGCCGCCTACTAGACGTCAACCCTCCTTGGGAATGCTTTTGTTGTGGACTAACCGCCACCATACGGTTGGCCCGGTTAGCTGTTTGGGTCGGGTTTATCCCTCGGTCGCCTCTCGACCCCCACGGGAAGAGAGGGGGTGGTGCTATTCTACTCTGCCTGCACGGCATAAAACAAAACTTTCCCAAATAATTCCTAATTAAATCTACCTTCCCGTCCCGTTACACGCTGACAACGTGACAACATAATTCGTCAGCCACTCTGTATGTCGTGGCTATTATACTTCTCTACCAGTATTGATGGATTCGGCATACATTGCTGGTCTCTCTCTTCGTGTGGGACACCGAGTCGTTCAACGACCCGATGAACCCTGGTGTCAGGTTTTCAACCGCCTACTGCAAGTAGCAGGTCTCAGACATGGTTGTGTAGCGACCGCCATCATACACAGCAACCGGGACCGACGGGTGTCCATCCGAAGCACGGAACCATCTTACTTTGCGGATAATCAGGTGGTTCAGCCTGCAATGTCTTAACCAGACTGGGAACAAATTCACAAAGTAATAAATAAAGAATAAATATCAACTTTGTGAGTGAGCCCACCGGGCATTGAACCCGGAACCTTCTGTGTGGCAGGCAGTCATAGCAACCACTGCTCCACATCGACTGGCCGCCACATTGCTGGTTACGAGTCGTAAGACATGAGACGGAGACGTGAGGCGTGCGACATCGCCACGCTTGAGACCGTTACCATATGACATGTATAAAACAGAAGAGACGCCGTCTACACAAGTGACGCGGTCACATCAATAACCGCTGACGATCACTTGTCTGACAGATGTCATCTTACGTTTCGCGTCGCACGTCCCGTCTGTGAAGATAGCCCCTTGGGGCGTCATTACTACAAACTCAAGATTTACCAGCAATGAGAAGATCCGCCAGAAGACCTAAGCAACGGACATGGTATTGAAGTGTAGCAAGCTGTTGTGGCAGTGGGCTGGTCACATCTGACGTATATCCGATGTTTAGTTTTCGTATAAAATGGGCGCGCGGTGCTGGCAACACTGTCCTGTCATTCACGTCCTCTGCCGTCGCTCGCTTGGTTGATGCGAATTGTAATTATAAATGGTGTAATTTAGTGTGCTTTCGGTGTTCTCGTGTGGTTTTCCTTGTTCGGTGGGGAAGAGAACCAAGTGTATTTGGTTCCGGCGCTTTGATTGTCAGTCGGTTCGATAACCACGCGGCCGTCGGAAAAAAATAACCTTACTTTTAGTCACCCGCGCGTCCAGTGTCCTTTGGTTCGCGTATTGTACCTACAGTAAAACGTGTTGCTGTCGCGAGCAGTGGTGTGCGGGAGAAATCTTTGTTACTGTGTGTTAAACATTATTTGATGTCGAACTATGAACAATAGTACTCAAGTGCTTGTGAAACTTGTTGGACGGAGTACCACGCGAGCTGGTGCCCGGGTACAGTAAGTCTAGTACCTAAGTCCCAATCCAAAGTCTTCCTCAAACCTGATACCTATTTTCCTGTCAAAAACTAGACTTACAAGGAAACGACGGCGTCATCGTTCGCTCGGTAAGCAATTGTTGCTGGGCCCTGTTTAAGTAGATTTTGGACACAAGAATTTCTCGGCCGGAAACTTTCCGGAACAAAATTCTCTCATTAAATTTATTTTATTTAGCTATAGTAAAGAGCACTACGAATCGTAGTCAAATGTTGTTCGAGGCTGATCGACCATTTAGTTTTAGATTTTAAGATAACTTTAATTTGCTTCCACTGCGCTAAGATCAGCTTCGGAATCAAACATTTTTGGTAGCAGAGCGTGGTTGCTTTATTGCAACATAGTTAGCCGTAATTTAGTATTAAGCGTGTTTTTATATTACCCACATATTTTATTATTTTGGAAAATATTGTTTCGGTTTTTTGTGACTGTATTGTTTGCCTAGTGAACGGTACCTTATCGGTAAGGTCTAGGCCAGTCAACTAACATTTATTTTGTGGTATTTGTTTATTGTTTTCGTTTTATTAAGTCGAGTGTGTAAAAGTTGGTACCATGGCTCCTCGATCGCCAGGTATAAGGCTGCTATAAAGACAGGATTAAGGTGGTTTACTACCACAGCGGCAATGATCGGCCGCGAGGACCGGGAGGACGCGCTCTTGAAAAGTGCACAACAGGGAGATGAACGGGTTCGGTTTGTGTCGGATCAACTCACAGAGTGCCTCATTCTCCTTGAGGAGACTCCTAACCCTGAAGATCAGGAGCTGGTCGAGGCCGATGTAAGCCAGTGCTTGGAGCTGGCACAGGACATTGAGCAGGCAGCTGCGGACATATCTAGGCGACGTGACGGAAAGGAGAGCCATTCCGTGGTAAAGTGGGACAAGGATTACAGGTGCCTCTTCCGCCTGTTACGGTTCCAGTCTTTGCAGGCGATTACGCCGACTGGCCGGCGTTTGAGGACCTGTATAGCAGTGTGGTCCACACACGGACGGACATAACGCCGGCGTACAAGATGGCTCAGCTGATGTCCAGGCTACATGGAGAGCCTCATGAATTGCTGACGCATTTGGCTGTCTCGGATAGCAATTATGAGGTGGCGTGGAAGATCCTTACCGACCGGTATCGGAACAAGCGCCTGATTGTAGACAGGCTGTTAGACCAGTGGCTGTCAATACCAACCATAACGCGAGGTACGGACCTCCGCGAGAAAATCTTCCACCCAGTCAGTGTCGCGGTCAGCGCTCTAGAGCGACAGGGTTTGCCAGTGGCGGGCTACGGGTCTATCTTGGTCCACACAGTGCTTCGCCGCCTGCCGAGCGAAATGGTCGCTCGATTCGAGCAGCTACATGGGGCAAGTCCTCGGACCACCTCCCGACCTACGAGGATCTGAAGTCGTTCCTCGAGGCCGAAAGCAGGCGAGTGGACGTCCAGGCTGGTGAAGCCCCTCGCAAGGAGACCTCTGCCCCTCGCCACCCGGAACGGCCGGGTGCACCGGCGCGAGGAGGCAAGTGGGCAACCCAGGCGGTACAACACCGCATTGGAATCAGGGTGTGCCTACTGCAGGGAGACAGGCCACGGGGTGGCAGCGTGTCAGGAGTTTGCTGCGCAGCGGGTTCAGAGGAGACGGGGTGTGGCACAGCAGAGGCGTTGGTGTTTTCGGTGCCTGGGGCCGCATCAGGTGCGAGTGCCCTTCAAGCACCAACTGTAGGTACTGCCAGGGTGCACACCATCCGCTGCTCTGCATGAATCGCTCCGGAGGCGCCGGGGCAGCGCTGGATCGGATCAGCGAAGGAGCCTGCCCACCAAGGGAGGAGCAACGCTCCCACCCTCCAAGGAGGAGCCCACCTCCGCATCGGTCACAGGGACAGGCAGGGGACGTCAACAGACGGAGCCCACTTACCCAAGGACGTGGGGACGATCCCCACCACGGCAGCAGGTGCCGGATTGGGGAGGGCGGCACAGGAACGTGGCCAAGGACACCCATCCCAGGTACGGGATCCAACGGGCGGGTGTCAGGGAGCACTAGGCAGCCACCAGGGTACATGCAGTATTCTGCGGGCTTGAGCCACCTGGTTGGGTCTCAAGACCCACGCATGCCTCCGCCTATGCCTGAGTACCCGCGGCTACAGGCGCAACCTCGGTACGGACGTTTGCCGTCGGGGTACTATAGAACTCCAGCCATGGCCTTTATGGGCAGACCTCCCTACCAGCAGGAGTGGGACCCATACACAGGTTTGGGTAGTGAGGATACCCCGCGGGACGCGGCCTCACCGCGTTTAGATTCCCGCTAGGTAATCGCCGCCTACTCATCAGCTTCGGCTCCCCGTCCAATCACGGTACTTTTGCCAACGGCTAAGATTTGGGTATGGGGATACGGTGGCCGGACCATTCAAGTAAGAGCCCTACTGGATACAGGGGCTCAGGGATGTATTGTATCGAGTAAGCTGGTGAGTAGGCTAGGCCTAAATGTACGGCCAAGTGAGGATGAAGCTGTAGGCATCAGGGGCCTAAATGTGCCTGACATTCGGGGTCAGACGAACTTTGAGTTCACATTAGGTAGCACATGTACAGGGTCAGCTATCAAGTCTCAGCCGTGGTGCTGGATGAAGTGGTTGGGAAACTCCCTCAGGTTAGGTTACCACCAACGGTAAGAGGGTTAACCACAGGGTTGGAGTTAGCTGATCCTGATTTTGATACTCCTGGTACGGTGGACGTACTTCTCGGGTCAGACGTCCTCGGGAGATTATGGTGCGGTAGGAAGAAGGTACTCCAGGAAACTGGTTTGGTGGCCGTAGATACCACAGGGGTATGTTGTTTTCGGCCCAGTTTGGAGACCTCAGGACCTACCAGAAGGGATCCGGTCCTCTATGGTAGTGTGCTGTCAGAGGTGCTGCAGAGGTTTTGGGAGTCTGAAGAGCCGCCCACGGCGGACAGACGGAAGCCAGAGGATGACGAGTGCGAGTTGTTCTATCAATACAACACTGCGAGATGCCCGTCAGGCAGATTCGTGACCAGGCTACCTTTTCTCCCAAACCGCCCCGCTTTAGGTAGTTCGCGACAGCTCGCGGAACGGAGACTACTCGGAATGGAGCGGAAGATGAGGCGAGACCCAGCACTTCGGCAGAAGTATATAGAATTCATGCGGGAATATATTCAATTGGGCCACATGTCGGTGTCCAGCCTGGATTGGAGGTGTGTCGAGCATTATTACATTCCACACCTGGCTGTCTTGAAGTCACCTGAGGCGAAAATACGGGTGGTGTTTGACGGTTCTGCTCCTACCTCGAATGGTGTGTCTGTGAACCAATGTTTGCACGCGGGTCCTAAATTGAACCGGGACATTGTGGACATTCTCACAGACTTTCGTTTACACCAGGTAGCGTTCGTCGCAGACGTCAAAATGATGTTTCGCCAAACCATGATACATCCGGATGACCGTCGGTATCAGCTGATTTTGTGGCGTGAGAGCCCAGATGAGCCGATGGTCACATACGAACTTAACACGGTGACGTATGGACTTAAGCCAAGTCCGTATTTGGCAGTACGTACGCTGCGAGTTGGCCGCACAGGAAAGGGTAAGATATCCTCGAGCCGCAGCAGTACTGGATCGCGACGTCTACGTGGACGATATCTGCACGGGTGCTGATAGCGTGGAGCAGGCGCTAATTCTACGAGACGAGTTGATCGCGATCATGGGTTCAGGAGGTTACGAGTTGCGGAAATGGTTGTCCAGTTGCCCAGAGCTCCTGGCCGGTTTGCCAGGCGAGTTCCATCAGGACCCGCACCTCTTTGAGAACCCGGACAATCCAAACACGTTGGGCATCCTCGGGGTGCAATATAGGCCAACGCATGACGTATTCACGTACAAGATCGAGCCCGACCTTTTGGAGAAAACTTGGACTAAGCGGTCGGTACTGTCGACAATCGCTAGAACGTTCGATCCTAACGGATGGATCGCCCCGGTTACGTTCATGGCGAAGTGCTTTTACAAAGGTAGTGGCTATCCCACTTAGGATGGGACGACCAACACTCCGGAGAGTTGTAGAAGGATGGGCTCAAGTTGGTGACCACCCGACCAGGGATGTGCACATCGCGATACCCCGCAAGTTAGTCCCATCGGTGGGATGTAAGGCTACCCTACATGGGTTTTGTGACGCCTCGGAGCGAGGGTACGCGGCAGCTGTATACCTTCGGACAGCAAGTTCAACGGGAACTGTGCACGTGCGTCTGGTTATGGCCAAAAGTAAGGTGGCACCAGTCAGAACTAGATGGACCATCCCCAAATTGGAATTGGCAGGGCAGCTCTTCTAGCGCGCTTGCTAAATCATGTAACCTGCAATCTGCGTGGTACCATCAACTTGGATGAAACGGTGTACGCGTGGACTGACAGTCGGATAGTTCTGTGCTGGTTGCAGACGTCGGTACATACACTTGAGGTTTTCGTGGCAAATCGGGTGTCACAGATTACGGGGTCGGAAACTCCGTTAGTGTGGAGGCACGTACCGGGAGAATGGAACCCAGCGGACTGCGCTTCGCGCGGGTGCAGGGCACCTGATTTGGTGAGTCACCCACTGTGGTGGGGACCTCAATGGCTGACTGAGTCGCCGCAGGAATGGCCATTCAACGAGTGCAGGGCGCCGCTTGGGCCACCTGATCGAGGTTTGCGAGTGAACGTGGGGCAACTCGTACCGAAGCCTAACCCAGCTTTCTTGCTGGAACGGTATAGCTCCTCGACAAACTTCTTGGGGTGACAGGTTGGATCAAACGGTTCGTGAACAACTGCAGGAAGCCTCAAGCAGAACGGAACTTTACACCTGTCCTCTCGCCTGCGGAACGGAATGCGGCTCTATGCTCATTGGTTAGAGTCGTCCAGGCGGAACATTTTGAAGAGGAGGTCAGGCTGCTCAGGGATGGACGTGGAAAGCTGAAGGGAGGAATTGTGCGCCTCAACCCATTCCTGGATGAGCAAGGTATGCTCAGGGTTGGAGGCAGACTTCGGAACGCTAGCCTGCCCTTTTCGGCTCGGCATCCACTGTTACTTCCAAAAGGGGACCCTTAGTTGAGCTCTTAGTCAGGGATCGTCATGAGAAAAACTCGCACGCGGGCTGTAATGCGCTATTGGCCATCCTACAGCGCGAGTTCTGGATCTTATCGGGACGACGAACGGTACGTAGCGTTGTGTTTAGGTGCTTGCCTTGTTACCGCTTGAAGGCAGCCACAATGCAGCCACAGATGGGAGATCTCCCACCGGACCGGGTGACGGAGGCCTGGACGTTTGCAGGTGTGGGAACGGATTTCGCAGGCCCTTTCATGGTGAAGGCATCACGCCTGCGGAACGCAAAGTCTATCAAGGCGTACTTGTGCGTGTTCGTGTGCCTAGCCACCAAGGCCGTCCACTTGGAGCTCGTGGCCGACCTTTCTACGGAGGCCTTTTGGCAGCGCTGGAGAGATTTACGTCGCGACGAGGGCGACCAGCGCTGATCAGGTCGGATTGTGGTACCAACTTTAAGGGTGCTGATCGGTGTATGAAGGAAATTGTAACGTTCTTAAGGGAGAACGAAGAAGCCATCAGCACGGGCCTCTCCCGTCAGGGCATTACCTGGGTGTTCGATCCACCAGCGTGCCCTCACTGGGGTGGTATTTTTGAAGCGGTTGTAAAGTCCGCTAAGACGCATTTGTTGCGCGTTGTAGGGTTAACAATTTTGACTTTCGAGGAGCTGGCGACCGTGTTTTGTAAAATTGAGGCTGTACTCAATTCGCGTCCTTTGTGTCCGCTCAGCTCAGACCCAAATGATTTAGAGGCCCTGACGCCAGGGCATTTCTTAATTGGCCGCCCACTTAACGCCTTGCCGGAATATCCCTATACGGAGGTGAATAGCAATCGTTTGTCGCGTTATCAGTTGTTGCAGCAAATGACTCAAAACTTTTGGAAGCGTTGGTCGCTTGAGTACTTGCACATTCTGCAGCAACGCCTTAAGTGGACGGACAGGACTGAACCCCTGCATTGGGGATCTCGTTCTGGTTAAGGATGCCAACCTACCGCCACTGCGTTGGCGCCGGGGCGCATTCTCAACCTGTTTCCGGGTAGTGATGGCACTCCTCGAGTTGCAGAAGTTCAGGTGGGGGATTCAGTCCTTAAGCGAGCAGTAGCTACATTATCACGCCTGCCATGCATAGAGCGGACCGATGGGTCGGTCCGGGGCGGGTGAATGTTTAGTTTTCGTATAAAATGGGCGCGCGGTGCTGGCAACACTGTCCTGTCATTCACGTCCTCTGCCGTCGCTCGCTTGGTTGATGCGAATTGTAATTATAAATGGTGTAATTTAGTGTGCTTTCGGTGTTCTCGTGTGGTTTTCCTGTTCGGTGGGGAAGAGAACCAAGTGTATTTGGTTCCGGCGCTTTGATTGTCAGTCGGTTCGATAACCACGCGGCCGTCGGAAAAAATAACCTTACTTTTAGTCACCCGCGCGTCCAGTGTCCTTTGGTTCGCGTATTGTACAGTAAAACGTGTTGCTGTCGCGAGCAGTGTGTGCGGGAGAAATCTTTGTTACTGTGTGTTAAACATTATTTGATGTCGAACTATGAACAATAGTACTCAAGTGCTTGTGAAACTTGTTGGACGGAGTACCACGCGAGCTGGTGCCCGGGTACAGTAAGTCTAGTACCTAAGTCCCAATCCAAAAGTCTTCCTCAAACCTGATACCTATTTTTCCTGTCAAAACTAGACTTACAAGGAAACGACGGCGTCATCGTTCGCTCGGTAAGCAATTGTTGCTGGGCCCTGTTTAAGTAGATTTTGGACACAAGAATTTCTCGGCCGGAAACTTTCCGGAACAAAATTCTCTCATTAAATTTATTTTATTTAGCTATAGTAAAGAGCACTACGAATCGTAGTCAAATGTTGTTCCGAGGCTGATCGACCATTTAGTTTTAGATTTTAAGATAACTTTAATTTGCTTCCACTGCGCTAAGATCAGCTTCGGAATCAAACATCCGATGACCGGTGGAGTAAGCGGGTTTTCAAGCGAAGGCCAGTCCTCGGTCGAGTTTTCAAGCGAAGGCCAGTAGATACCTACCAGAGCTACCAGTCGGTAGCGTTGGACGTCCTCCGGCCAGATGGACCGATGACTAAAAGAGAGCGGCTGGTATTGGCTGGATGGCGAAAACGGGAGATCGTGCCAACGGCTGGGGGAGGCCTATGTCTAGCAGTGGACTGCTTATTTTATGAACCAGGCAATGTATGCCAAACACGGCTTTTTCGGCAGGGTGTGATATAATAGCTGTTTCTGTCTGTCCGTCTCACAATATGTGGACAAAAACCGTCACTTAATGAAGCTATTCGCACCGAACTGTGGAATCCCGGGGGAAAAAGTTGTCGGGAGGAGAAAGGCTCTTGTTTTGTCTTGCTTTTGTTTTGTGGCTGGTTGGACTAATTTATGTTTTGTTTTTGCTATGTGTAAGTAAGGAAAATGCCCGTATTGCTTTCTTTGGCGGCGATTACTAGGCTTTTAAGCTCTGTAATGTGTTTTTGAGTCTTGTTCAGAAACCCATCAAAAACTAACCAGCCAATGAGCCAACCTAATCGAATTTGCTGCCGTTGATCTTTGAAGACCTTTCTTTCAGATCACTTAGGTAGGTCACAAAAAACAAAAGCAACGCAACAGGGGTGTATTTAGTGGTAATACTTCGCTTTTGGTTCCGGGACCTCTATTAAGGTTAATCCTACACTTACCCGACTAAGCATTTGGTGGAAACGAGCTCACTCAAAAGTAGTTTTGTGGTTGACCAGCCAGCACAATTAGGCTGAGCTTAGAAGTTGTTCTGGAAAGACAGGAAGAGATTGTTTTCCGGTCCCTCTTCTCTTTTCCTGTGGGGCACCGAGTCGTTCAACGACCCGATGAACCCTGGTGTCAGAGTTTTTCAACCGCCTACTGCAAGTAGCAGGCCTCTGACATGGTTGAGTAACGACCACCATCATAGACAGCAACCGGGACCGACACGGCTTAACGTGCCCATCCGAAGTATGGAACCATCTTACTTGCGGACAATCAGGTGGTTCAGCCTGCAATGTCCTAATCAGACTGGGAACAAATTCACAAAGAGAATTGAACCCGGAACCTTTGCGTGGCAGGCAGGCATGCTAACCACTGCGCCATATCGGCTGTCAATGGTTGGGAGCAGATTATCGTATCTGCATAGGAACCACCCTGACCCTGGTGGTTATTTGAAGCCAGCTGATGCTTTCTCTATGCACCACACCTTACTTTCGACTCGCACAATGATCCCCTGGTTGGTCAGAAACTTTTAACTGTGACAACATTTCCATTAGGAAAAGTAGTGGATGATAAGGCCAGTTGGCCGAATGACGACGGACGCCTGGTCGGACGTATTTGGAAGTTGTATATTAGCGATCGGTGGAAACACTTCGATACCGCGTTTCAGGACTGTATGGAAGTACGTCCTGTAAAGCCAAACATCGAAATTACGTCCATTCTTCCCATTGTTGACCATTCGCAGCCTCACCAAGCGTTCACTCTTTTATTTCTATTCGAATCAAAACACGCATTCCCGCCAAATTAGGGCGCGCATCAGATAGCGCGAACAAATCTCCGGAGCGCTCGTACGCGTAAGATTATGCGCGCAAAAACGCGTCCGCGCAGACATCGAGACGCGCGGCTCATAAATAAATACATATCGCGGGGGACAGGGCAAGTTGTGAGCTGAAAGCTTGGGTGTAGCGGGTCAAGCACAAAGTAAGTATTGCCGGGCGCCCAAGACAGGACTGCTGCAAGGCAACGTCACTACACACATCTACACGCCGTCGTTCACGCGCGATCTCGAACCGTTTCGAACCGGCTAATAGCGAGTGTCAACATCGAAAAAAGGGGCGAGCTGTCCTTCGGTAACTTTTCTATTTTGTGGGCCAAGCCAGCTAGACGAATTCAGGCGTGGCGTAATACTTAGCACGAGCGGCAGTGTTGACTGCCCTCAGCAGTCCACTGGTAAAGGTAATAGTTATACAGGCCGATTTTCTCGACGTATACATGTGCCTATTTTGCGTGAAGGGTGACGTGGGGGCTCACTACTCGAGCCATCCTAGTTTCCCGAGGAAGCCTAGCAACCCTACCAAATCTCTGAGTGCCTCAGGGATTAACCTCGAATTTCCGAGTACACATACTTTGCCCACCGTTAACTTGTTAGGTTCTTCATCATTTACCATTCCTCCTGATCATCATCGTCAACTGGCGTAGATGTCCACTGAAGGACATTAGCCTTTCAGCCTTAAGAACTACCACAGACCTTGATTGAGACCGACTGAGATAAGAAGGCTGCCCGCAACCCAAGTTTTAATTATTGAGATTCCCAAACTCCGCTATGATAGTACAACCAGGGTGCATCGGTTCCTTTGCTAACTAGATACCCTACTAAAAGATGATTCAAAATGCCTCCTTCTTACACCAGCCCCTAAGATGAAAGCAGTCACCGCGTGTTCCCCAATTCATGAGGTGTTCAGAAAAACCTGTGAAACCATCGTAATGGGCCAAAGACATTTGTAAGATTATACCGCACATTCCCCGTGATACCTCGATTTATTTTTCACCAACTGAAAGGGCCGTATTCAGAGTCTATTTTGACCCCCATGACTAAAGTTGTCCCCCGTCGTAATGGCCCGAAAACATTTGAGGAAACATTGTACCGTTCATTTTGATAACCCCCACTTTCAGATTGATACTGTCTTAAATCACTGGCCTATAGCTGAAAAGCTGGAGGTCAGATTATAATCGCTGGTCACATTAACTCTGGTCAGTATATGGTCGCTGGAAGGAGAAACCCGGTGTGAATGATCGCTAGGCCGATAGGTGCAGTTTGCAAGAGTGCAATCTTTTACGGACCTACGCTAATTTGATGATTAATATCACCAAATAGGCAGAAATCCCTTTCCTGGGGAAACTGCGACTAATGTCGAAACTATTTACTGAACACTTCTCCGGAAGCCTAAGGTTTTTTTTTATGGACGCCTAAAGTTATTTGTAGCTGTACCCAGTAAAACTTATGTTCCAAATATCGACCCCCCACGTTAAGTAATCCTACGTCCACCTCTGCCCTCCCCACAGTCCTCACAACAGTCTGTTTTTGTCAGTTGCGGTGGCGATTTTTATGTTTAATTTATAATCCTATTTGCTAAACACCGTAGTGATCGGGTGTAGTGATAGTAGAAGTTTTTGCCCAACGGGTCATTGGTAGACTTTAAAAGCTCATAAAATTTTACCTATACAAAACCTGTGTCTTTAGGATGTTTGGGTTTTTGTTTAAAAGGATTAAAGTTAAAAGCCTGGGAATATATTTAGTCGGCATTTAAGTTGTAACGATGAGTACCGAAATAATGAAGACGAAAGCACAAATTAGGGAGATGGCTCACCTTTACAGATGGCCCACTCAGTACCTACCTCGGTACCTACTAGTGACGATTTTGACGTTTTCTGGAATGAACTGGAAATACTGGAATCTTCTCAAGGTAACTAAGATGATTGTTGCCACGCACGTCATATTTCTTAGACTAAAATTGTCTCAGAATCATTGTTTCGTTTTTGTATCAGATATTTCTGTTTTGATATCCTTATAGGTACTTTGAGATTTTTCAGCATTAAAGCTGAAGCGATGGTACGAAAGGACCTGGTTGTTTCACCTTCATTTCGTATCATCAGTGTCCATACAACTTTTGAGGATATGTATAGTCCAGGTGGACTATGAATGCGAATCTGCGAGGCATCGGTTTCACGAGTGTCTTCCGACAAATCTTGTGAGTTTTGTCCTCTACTATAAGCTAGACAATAAAAAAAAGGGAACTCTACAATCAAAATGATGATCCAATAGTCTCAATTCTAGCCAACACCTTCTCCTATTAAAATTACTGGAATAATAGGCGATTAATCTTCCACGCCACATAAAGGGCCGATTTACAGTCGCTGTCAAAATAAATATACCCAGAGATCGGACTAACAAGATGTAGGTAGTTTTTTACCATTTTCCCAAAGCCCAAATTTAGATGTTTAACAAAACATTACAATAAGAAAAAGAGGGTTACCTTATTAATTGGCTATCGAGACGATTGTGCCTTGTTTTTTAAGGACCGTGTAGTGTAGAATGATGTTAGATATTATTATTAAGGAGATGAATAATCGTATGGGCATATTAACGCCCGCTTTGAGTTGGGCTTATTAAGGCCAACGCACACTGAACAAAATTATTAAAAAATGTTGGACATATTTTGAGTGGGATATCGAGTCAACGAGTCAACGAGTGTCCAAAAGAAACATGTGGCCACTACTAAGTACTGATTTCAAATATGGTTTGGTAAAGGAATCCTTGCTTGTACCTCTATTTTGTGTAGATTGCTGAGTCGACAAAAAACCCGATGAATCAAATTGATATCTCTGAAACAATTGCTTATGAACCGATATCTATGTAGACAGAAACATCTTTCTTACTGACAATCAGAGTGTTTAGCCTGCAATTTCAAAACCAAACTAGAACATTTCACAAACGGTATCTCAACTTTTACACTACCTACAACTTCAGTTCCGGTTTAGTTTACTGGACAAAGAGAAACGGATCTCACCTCCTACGCTTAGCCTTCCTGGCATTGTAAGGGCGCACAGTGTGTTACCTCTAAGCCTCTAACAGAAATGATATCTCCGCGTTGCGAAAAGGACATATGTCACTCAATAAACTAATTGTTACCTAGATTGACAAACTTCAATTTAATACTAAACTCCTCGCACTTTGTCAAAAGCTTACTGGACAAAGAGCCTTGGTTGCTTTGTGGTACGGCATGCATAAACATGCACAGAAAATTCAGGCACTGATATCAGTGTGAATTGTCCGTAACAGAGATGCTATTTTCAGGAAGGACCTAATAAACTAATTGTTCCCTAAATTGGCAAAATTCAATATTTATACAAAAATTTTAGCTCATTTCCAAACCAATGCTTACTGGACAAAGGGCGCCTTGGTTGCCTTGTGATCCACCATGCATGTTTCAGTGTGCGTTGCCCCTAACAGAAATGATTATCTTCGCTTTCCAGGAAGAAATTAAGTGTTACTTAGTTAAAAAAATCTTAATTTTTATATCAAAATTCTCGCACTTTGCCAAACAAAAGTTTACTAGGCGCCATGCGCGTCCCAGTGAGCGTTGCCCCTAACAGAGATGATATCTCTGTGTTCCGGGAAGGACATGTGTCGCCCAATAAACTAATTGTTACCTAGATTGTCCAATTTCAGTTTCAATTTCATACTAAAATCCTCGCACTTTTCCAAAACAAAGCCATGTGCAACAACAAGCCAATGTGGGCTGTGATCCGCCATGCATGTTTCAGTGTACATTGCCCCTAAAGGAGATGATACCCGCAAATATACTAATTATTCCTTCAATCGGCATATTGCAATATTAATACGAAATAGTTCTTTTCCAAACCAACGTTCAGGCGAACCTTTTTTTCCCATGCGTGCAGTGTGCGTTTATTTAGCGCAGTGTGCGTTGCCCCTAACAGAGATGATATCTCCGCGTTCCGGGAAGGACATGTGTCGCCCAATAAACTAATTGGCCGGAGAATGCTCAGGCAGCGCCTTCGGGAATTTATTTTATCCCGATTTATATTTATTTTATACGATAACAGCTAGTGGTGGGCCTTATTTGAATACCTTGGGCCTTATTAAGTTCAGTGAGTTGAGTCGAGTCATTTCAAATCATTAAATTGTAGGTATATTACTATAGGAAAATCCTGAAACTTTATCCTAAAATTATGAATGACATGAGAAGTGATGATGCTGTTCTAAAAAAAACATAATAATGACATGTGTCGCCCACTAAACTAATTGGCCGGAGAATGCTCAGGCAGCGCCTTCGGGAATTTATTTTATCCCGCTTTATATTTATTTTATACGATAACAGATAGTGGTGGGCCTTATTTGAATTGCTTAGGCCTTATTAAGTTCAGTGAGTCGAGTCGTTCAACTCATGTGTCAATTAATTGCCTAGTAGGTACTACCTATAAATAAATACACAAACACGCTTTTATCCTTTTAAGGGGTAGGCAGATCATCAATCTGTAGTTTATACCACGAATGACATTTTTTTATAAACTTTGTATCTCACTGTGATAACAAGCTTTCAGACACGCCGATAAGTCTTTAATCAAATTCATGACAGATTCAAATTAGAAAAATGTGAATATGTCATGATATGAGCACACAGGTTAAGACACCACGATCAAAAGAAATGGGGTGATGCTATTATATTCTGAGTTTCGAATGAGTTAAGACTGAACCTTAGTACAGGAGAAATGATCTTTTTGGATTACCTATATTAGAATTTTTCATTGAGTCTTAGCTCACTTAGGTTTTGAGTTGATACGTACACACTGAGTTGACTCATTGACTCACTCTATCTTAGATCCCTATTCTGAGACCATGAATTCGTGACTTTTTGAGTAAGTTCACTTTCAATTGAGTCAAATATTATTCTGAGTTGACTTACTATTTCGTCGCATCACTATTCTGAGACAATGAATTCGACCCGTAACGAAACAGTCGATCGGAATTCGTGATCCGATCTCGGTTCGAAATGTCTTAATTAATTTATATTTAAGCGACGTGTTTTTCGGTGTTCGTCCCCGGGTAATTAGAGGTCGCTTAGTGTTTTGTGTTAATTAGTTTTGTGAGGTTTGCACACTTAAGGTGCTTACAGATTGCGTATTGGTCATCTTCTTGCCAATTCGTGAAGCAAAACCAAACGATTTATTCTATAAGTTTGACATAAATAGGTAATAAATGCTGAGCCTACCTACCTGACGTCGAACACCAGGAGCACGGCTAAACTATAATACATATGAATGAAAATGGGTCTATTAGAAAATTTGTTAGCATGATATGTCACTTCTGTTGGCACATACCTACCTAGGTGCCTTTAAGCATCCCTTAGCGAGACGAAGTTCGCGGGTACCAGCTAGTCTATACTAAAAACCTTACCTACTCACTTCTTATTAAACTGCTTGTTAACATTGTTACAGTTGAGACAAGTTTGTAACTTTTATTAAGGCCATTTTTATTTATAAAATGCGAACAGACCTAATTAAGTCATATTAAAAGACTTTTATGGGGTTGAATATTGATTTACTAATAAAAACTTCTGGGAAGGATTCTGATTGTTTATGAGGAACTAAATGGTTGTTTTAACTGCAGCTACCCGTTCTCTTGTAGGAATAAGATGTTTTACTGAGGTAAAAGTTATTTCTACCTATAACAAGCCGTAAAATGCAATTAGTACTTATCACTGAACTTGCAAAAACATGAAACTCTTGACCTTACAATACACATCACATCAGATTAGCCCACAGCAGTCCACTGCTGGACACAGGCCACCCCTAGGGTTCTTCGCCACAAGATACGATCTCCCTTATAAATACCTACATGTGGGGAAAATGGGGTGATGCTATTCAGTGTTAAATATGGACTAGGAAAGCGCTTGTTAGCTACAAATCCAACACTATTTGTGTTGGTATGTCTATACACGATTAATGTACAGAGATAGTCGCCTGTCGAAGCGACGGATTTATTTTCTACGAATGTCGTATGGTGAAAGGTATAACATTTCAGATAAATATAAAACATTATGTGATTGTTCCTAATCGAGTAAGGCATTTTCAAGTTGGACCACCTGATTGCCACCTCGATTGCCGCCCTGTGATTCCGGGTGCACCTTAAGCCAGAGGGCACCTTAAGCTGTCTGCCGCGGTCCCTGACTAATTACTCTCTTATCTATCAGTGTTTAGATGGCGATAATTCCACGCAACTACTTCATTGGCCAGGCCTTATTCTGAATGAGATCCTTCCGGTCGTTCGTATCCCACACTGTCTGTCAGAACAGTCAACAGACACTATCTTTGATACTTTGTATTTGTATCGCTTTCGCTTATAACTTGTTCTGCTCTCAGCATGTGATCAATTTAGGGCCGACTCACACCAGTTTGTTAATACGGCCCAAACCCGGCAACTTATTATATTATTGGGCCTTAATTAATTGTGCCCCGTGATAAACTCGTTATCGACACTATTTGACTAATGTTTTACTTGTAATATTCGGGATGTAGTTCAATTATTTACCTAGTTGTAATATTTAGGATGTAGAATGAGGTAAATAAATAAATAGCATAACTTTAGGAGATGCTCGTAAATTTGCACTGTCTTTAAACTTATAGAGAGCCGCAAAAGCTCACATTGACGCACTATAAACTAAGGATAAGTTTTTGCAGAACTTACAACGTTCACAAAATTACTGGTTATTTTTATCGTTTATTGTCTGTGCATATCGTAAAAAAAAATCGAATGAAATGAAATATATTTATTCAATGTTGGATACAAAAAATATCACTTATTGATAGTCATTACAAAATAATGATAAGTCATTGTAAAAAAAAGAAAATTGAATGACACAATTTTCTTTTTCTTATAACAATTTTGCGGTCCTAGTGTAGACGCGGCTCGGGCGGGATAAAAAAATAAAAATAAATAAAGGCACTGCCTCGGGGCTGGCCAGGCTAACCACACGGCATGTAAATAGAATTAAATTCAGATAACATAAAACAAAAAAGTTACATGCTTATAATTAGCCGGACCCCCCCCCCCGAATAAAACAATTACTTTAAAACGTTTAAGAAATAACAATAAGCTTAATTAAGCAAGGTTTAATTAATTTCTCGACACTTTCGAGAAGTAAGTGGACTCCCTTCATTGAGAATATACCTAGATAATTTAATTATTATTCTTTTTATCTGAAACATGTTACAATATAACAAACATCGAGGAGGCTCCAATTTCTTAAATGTTTTGATGGGTCAGACAAATCTTGTCAAAATAAAATAATCTATTGTTCAGCAAAAACCGTACCTATTCTTGGTTTTTTTCTAATGACGTACTTGCCTACCTACAAATGCTATTCCAACCTGTAGCCTTAATACTTACTACTTAATATGTTTAAAAATACAACAAAGTTGAAATATAAAACCACTTAACAAGATAAGAATATGACATCAATTTGGTAACTAATCTAATATTTATAATTAATTTATAGACCGTATTAAATTTTAAAATCATAACTTCCTTCATACGAAAACATTTTACGGCTTATGGTGTCAAGATGTCACATAAATAATACCTAATTAAGCCACTTAAAAACTTAATTGGTAATTATAAGAGTTATTAAAATACCTGTTTTAAGTGAGACGGCGACAAAATTATGAAATATAAAAGTTATCTTTAAAACATCTTTTTAGATCTAGTGACAACTTTGATTGTAGGTACTGTCAGCAGCACATCAACCTCATAACCATTTCAAGGATCAGCTTAAACTGGATTTTAATATACTTACTAAATATAACTAATTTCTTAGAAGAGTAGGTTGAGAAATTAGAGACAGCATTTTAATAGAGCCCAGCCAAGCATTTTCCTTTTCTTGCTGTGTGCGATAGTGAGTCAGCGAACAACCTGAAAACCCCTGGTGTCAGAGTTTTTGATAGTTTCAAGCTGTAGATGCCGTGTGGTACCGATGGCTTAGAATAGCATCACCCCATTTCTACCCAAGAGTATCGTACCTAGTGACAGATCTAGGGAATGGTAGCAGCGTTCCCTGTAAATATCTACAACACCTTGCACTGCGTTCACCTATCCGCCTGCTAAGCTTTGTGAGTGTGGCAAAACCCCCCCAATTAAGGGACATCTATGTCCAGCAGTAGACTGATGTGGCTGCAGTAGTAAGCTGTATGTAGTAGGTGAAACATTAATCACAAAATTCCTATGTACTAGTTCGTACAACGAATGTAAGTAGAGATCATTTTAGATTATTCTTACCCACATATTATTATTTTAATGACTCATTTGCGAAAATCTCGACGTTTTGTGTCATGTTTGTCTTGTCAACTCATCACATCAAGTCATGACCATCGTGACTATGATCGTGACCATCTTTATTAAACCATCAAAACATCATCGCCGTCATTGTGTCTGGTAATTATTAATATACCTACCTATTCGTTTTACTGCTACGTTTAGGCTCTGTCCGAACAGATAATTTACCGTACCGCGACCTTTTTTTGCGCGATATTTTATGCAAAAGCAAGCGATATTTTTTCCGTCAGTGCGTAAACTTGCATAATATCACAAAATAGAGAATTCGCTAGCCAATACTTACTTTGTGATATTATTTAGGGCTGCATTTAGACGTTATGATTACTGCATATAAATTACTTCTGTACGACGGTAGACATATAATAGATATTTGTCAATCCATAATTTTAACGACTTTCTTCTCTGGAAAACACATACATGTAAGCTTAAACCTTGATTCCTGCCAGGTTTCATTGAGCGCCAAACTATCAACAAATACTCGACCATCTTTTGTATGTTTGTTCGTAACTAATTATCATATCATCGCCATGACAAGTTGACTGAGAGGATAATTGAAAGCCTCCAAGCGATGAAGACGTATAACTGACAGATATTGTATGGGTCTTATACAGGGTGTTTGAAAGACTTTAAATCTGTGATTTGTGCAATTATTGCTATAATGTACAGTGCAGCAAAAAAGAGTAGAAATAAAATAAAATGGAACTAAAATTTTTATACTAAATTGTTGCCATTCATAGTCAATGTTGCCATTTAATTTTGAAATTTCATACAAAGTGGCGCCCTCATTATTTGTCTACTTTTTTTTGCTGGACTATAGTTTTCTTCTTCTAGCGCATGAAAAATTAATATGAAACAACAAACAACTTGTTGTTGTTGCCACGAACGTCATATTTCTTGGATAAAAATTAACTCAGAATCATATTAGATATGTTTTAATATCAGATATTTTGAGGATCTTAATTAGAGAACCAAATATTTTATTCGGCCTTGTAGTTCTTGAGAAAAGTTGTTCAGTTTCGTGGACTGATTCACCTTTCTTGTTGGTATCTGTAACACCCTGTACAAAGCTGAGCACGCCGGTATTAGCTGTGGCCCGGGGTTAGGGCTCATTTGTAGAAGGATGTGCTAATTAGAAATCTCCAACTCTGACACATTCTGAATGCCTTACTCACATAATTGACGTACAGCCTCTTATTTGATATTATATTGATCTTCTTGCCGTCTTTCTTTTCGTGTGGGACACCGAGTCGTTCAACGACTCGATAAACCTTGGTGTCAGAGTTATCAACCGCCTACTGCAAGTAGCAGGCCTCTGACATGGTTGTGTAACGACCGCCATCATAGACAGCAACCGGGACCGACGGCATAACGTGCCCATCCGAAGCACGGAACCATCTTACTTGCGGACAATCAGGTGCTTCAGCCTGCAATGTCCTAACCAGACTGGGAACAAATTCACAAAGTAATAAATATCAACTTTGTGAGTGACCCCACCGGGAATTGAACCCGGTACCTTTGCGTGGCAGGCAGGCTTCTTGCCGTGTGATGCCAGCTTAGAATAGCATCACCTAAATTCTACCCATGGGTGTCGTAAAAGCGACTAAGATATAATCATCCAGGGAATGAGCAGCAGGGTCCCTTATAAATGCGACATCTTGTACTGCCAAGCGTGGTGATTATAGCATCATTATCTCATTATAATAAGATAGTGTTGCTATAAGCACACACCTTCCTAGCTCATAAGTTATTATTTAAGAATGTTGTGTTCATCTTTAATTGTCATGCATATTAGAAACTAGTTCTATAAGTACTTATAATATCTTAAAAATGTAAAATATGTTATGATGTTGATGATCCTTTTTTCCAATAAATAAATAAATAGCAATTACCCTCCGATAGGGGGAGTCCCATGTCCAGCAGTGGACTGTTGTGGCTGTTATGATAAGACATCAAAACATACAAAGGATATATGATTTTTTAAACGGATATTTGTAAAGAAAGAGTGATTCAAGAAAATGATGGCGGGAAAATGAAGTTGCAGCAGGTGACTGACACTAAAGGACTAAAGGGTCGCTAGTAAATTATAATGTTGGAAAAATATCATAAACCTTTTAAATAATTTTCATCTATTACCTAGTTGTTTTTTTTAAATTAACCATTTTTTCTAATCGTGAATTCCTACAGATAAAACTCCAATGCAATCTGCCTACTCACCTAGCCGGCTACCGAGATTGTTTGACAATAAATCATTACCGTCCGAGATGTTTGGGAATCATTAAACGCAAGTCATGCTCATGTGCTGATGAATCATTGGGTTCTGTTTGTTTATGAGGGGATTGGGTTCTGTATACTTATCTACCACCATGTGTAAAAAAGCTGAATTAAAGCATTAGAAAGTAATCAAAGTTCTCGTCGATTAAAGAGCGCATATTTTTGAAACGCAATCGGATAGGTACTAAAATAAAAATAAAATATCATCCAAACAAAGAATCATTGATTTTCAGCCTTCTTCCATAACGCAGGTCTGATTATAGCCACACCAAACGAATTGAAATGATTTTATTTTGGGTGAAAAATATTAAAATTCTTAAAATAAATTCTATTCAAGTAATTCTATTCAACCTACAAAAAAAAGCATCGAATCAGTCGACCTTAACCTACTAAGATATAAGCATAAACAAAACCAAAATTTTTTAAAGTTCCAAAAATATTGAACGTTTGCCGTCGGTAAATCGCCATTTTATACATTTCAACTACGGAACCCTAAAAGCCACTGCGTTACGACGTCCCAATTTGACAAAAACAAACCTCCATTAGGTATCATTACCAGCAGATCACCATCATTCATCAATTTCAGCTCATTAAAGATTTATTAACGATATCAACTTTTGTTTGTGATACCTCGTTAATAAATATTTGAAATAGTTGTCTAGCAGTTTTTGTCTTTGGATCTTTGGGTTTTGGAAGGGTTGAAAACTTGAAATGGAACTCACCAGAGTACTTATACACGCCGCGCCGCCGTGGAATAAGAAAATGATATGAACAGAAAATATTTGATGTCACATTTATAGAATCCGATATATTGTGACGGGATTTTATGCAATATAATAATACATTCCTACATCTGTAATTATTTTATTTTATTTCATATTTTTTGCAAATAGCAATTGTAGCACTTCTAGCGATGCTCATTTTATTTAGGTGATCATTATCACAAAACATCCAGCATAGGAAACATTAATTTATCAAAAAGCTTGCATAAACTAAATTGATGGATGAATGGCGAATGGACATGTTTTGACGTTTGTATAATCAGTGCAAAAGAAGTCTGAACGAACATGCTTTAAAAAAATCAAGCAAAGTGTAGGTAGTTAGGTAGGTATATAGCGCAAAAGAACACAATTCAACGCATAAGCAACAAATGCATAGTTGAATTGAAATTCTAGAATAAATTTTAATTATATTCTTGGACAAACGTTCTCTCCTACAATCTTTTAACGTCATTTCAACCACTTTTCATAGTCAAATTAAAAAGGTGCTTCGTTCTGATTTAATTTACAAATTAGCAGAAATTATTGTCAACATCCAATTTGCTGGGTCCTAATCAGTAATTTATGGTTAAATTTTTTTATCTTGCCGTCATTTTAATGGGTCATTATACATAATTATGAGTTGGTTAATAAGGCTCTATCCGAATTAACGAGGTCTTGAAATAAGCCTATTAGTTTTTAAACGACCGCAGGTTGAAACGGCATGAACAAAATAATAATCAGTATGATTCACTGTACGGATTCCGTACATATTTTTTAAAAATTTTGTTTTGCGTATAATAAAATCTTTTTTATATACATTGTATATAATAGAGATACATATGACAAATTGCATTGAAAATCTTTGATGTTATTTTCAATGTAACTTGTCATAATATCTCATACAATAATGTTTCGCGCTTAGGTTTTCGAATGAACTATACACAAAAATACATAAAAGATTTTTGTGTAGGTACTTAATGGGACGGAAGATGCGTTGCTCGAAGTGTAGGTACCTACATACCTACAATATTACTATTAAAGTAGGGCTAGCTAGTTATATAGTACACATTAATATATTTTGTTTTGTTTTCTGCATGATACAAAACGTGGTCTTTGATAAAATAAGTCCAATTTTAAAACCGAATTATATTATAAAGGGGACCGATGATTCCTGTCTTTTTGTTTTCGTAGTCAAACAATATTCCAGCATTCGTACTATTCAGTATATCAAATGTATCCACCACGGGACCCTAACCACATACCAACTTAATAACACTCGTACAGATTTGTGATAACTTCTCCTTTATAATAAAACCACAACAATTTTATATTCAAAGCTCTTTCTTTCAAAAAGCAACCTTAAGTACTTCACATTAATGCCTTATTGGCTGATAATGTTAAATTGTAAGTTGATATAAATGGTTGGACACGGCGAGAAATCGCGATTATCGTTTGAATGACTTTATTTATTAAAATTAAATCTGCAACTTAAGGCATCGTTTACACTGAATTGAGAAGGGTATAAGTAAAATTACTTTTGAATAAGGTTAGGCTTTTGATATATTTGACGTTAATAATACTTTCTTATTAAAGTATTTTGATTCACGCCTAGAATTAATATTCTAATTTTATTATAATTTAATATTAATAGTGCTTTGCTTTACAGTAAATCATAAAACTTAAAAATAAAATAAAAAGTCAAGTAAGTTCCCCAGGGCCACATCATAGGTCCATTTTTATTCCTTACACACATAACGACTTCTTTAATGAAGCAAGTAAACCTAGCCATTCCCAAGCTGTCATTAAACGACCATTAAGTTTATAAGCGCTTAAAAAGGTGTCCTGCACTCTCATATCTGATTACAGGCGGATATTTCTCAACACTTCAAGTAAATTTAAAGATATTATTGGAATTTTTAAACACTGCAGGTGACCAACAGAATTACCGTGTAACATGATACCTTTAATGTAGCCATCTTAAGATAAACATGTAAGAAGAGGGAACTTAATGAATGTCTTATTTTACTTGTATTTGAGAATCGTGAAATAAATTGTCTATAATTGTAATGGTGTTTTGAATTAATAGTCATATACATTTCCGTTATTAATTTTCTTTTATACATCTCTAAGGATCGTAAAACGTAATAGCAATCTTTCTTACACAGATAGAGCCTCCACTATTTTAATGGATGTTTTGAGAAAGTATGAGATTCTGTTCGACCGAGCATCAGATTGCACATTTCAAAAGAATTGTGAATCATTATTCAAATAAACAAACAAACAAAGTCGCATGAACTCGCTAGTTCACCTGCTATAATATACCCGTCTTAATAAGCATGGAAAGAGGTAGCCTTAGCCCTCCGCGGCCCCTCAGTCCCCTCGCAGCGGGGTGCCATTGTATGGAACAGATAAATGAACCTCCTCTCAGAATGTTTAATATTATAATTTGATATTTTAAAACGGATAAAGATATTAAAAGTCACGCTTTCGAGTGTTTATTTAACGCTCTTTTGAACGATGTTGAATTATTGAGATGTTTCGTTTTTTCTCTCGTTCCTTTTTTTAGGCTTGTGATTAGTTTTTAAGGTCAACGTTTGCTCGTGCTCTGGACGGACTGTTTTGAGTGAAACCAGTCGTTTTTGGTTCAACAGATCATTTCTCATTTTTGATGTTATTAACCTCTGATTTATTCAGATGCTGATGCGTATCTCTATAATTTATTCATGGTCTGATGTTGCTTCATTGTGAAACATAATAAGCTATTATGCGCCTTAATTTGAGACTCCATTGTGGGTTAATTGTCAGTCACTTTGTTAGTGTTAATAATGTTTTCTATTAAGGCTGTGGATTCATTTGAGAAAACATTTTCATATTAGGAAATCCGGTTACAGATACGGTGAAATTGTTATTGGCTCCATTGTATTAGATGAGGCTATTGACTACGTGTGTATATCATTGATCGAAGAAACCTAAGTATAATTTATTGACCAAGCAGGGTATTAAATATTTATAAATTTGTAATGTCCTTATTATTTGAAATGAAAATGATTTTATGAAAGATGGTTTTCACAAAAATAAAAATAAATAAGTACGTCCCCCAGGGCTCTATCATAGCCCCACTCCTTTTCCCGTTTACAAAACCGATTTTCTCAGCCACTTCACTCCAATCTCGAGCCAAGCCAATCTTCTTCAATTCAAGTATCATTATTAAGCTCAAGTACAACTATCGTTCAATCACAGTTTAAACCATCTAGTAAAGTTGACAGGTAAAAAACGCTACCGTAGCGAGCCGTAACAACATCATTAGGGAACCAGCTTAGCTGTAAAAGAGCAAATAACTAGTAAGCTTATGCGTTATTATAGTAGGATGGCCATGGATTCTGATGAAAATGAGATTTTGGCAAACAACACCCATAAAAATGAAAATAGCACCATAAACATTAAAGAAGGCCTGCTCCATTAGAAAAGAGCTCTTATCCTACCTATATTTCAGTGATTTTTAAATTAGTTGGCTTTATGGTGTTGATCAAACCTAGTGGTTGTGTTCCTTTAAAGTGTTTTACGTATTATACAAAAATAGTTGCTATTTTTCATTACCCAGATTACGTTGAAACATAGCTGACACCTACAATACAGCCAACAAAATTAGTCATAACAAATAAAAACAGCGCCTTCATTAGTCTAGGTATCTAAACTAAACGAATATCATAATTCTTATCATCTATCACAAACCATCCAAAATCTGTAGAAAACCTGGACACCCCAGCTTAACTGCTTGAATAAACATCGTTAACAGTGATAGATATGGGTAGTTATGAAAATAAAGCAAAAGATCGCACCTTAACGAGCCAAACTACCAATTTCCATTCACAGCACCGACTCTTTTGCACATAATCTGTCCATTACTGTCTTTGACGAAGCTACGTTTGATGCTAAGGGAGCTAAACCTGCAATGGATGTTGAACTAAGCGATGGAATGGATGATATCAAGTGTGGAATGATGAAAGATGGTGAACAAGGAGGATCCCCGCTGTGACGTAATAATTCTAACTTTATCCCGCTCGCATCAATTGAAAATATGTTCTGGCTGTCTCGTTTTCACATTGACAAACAGTTTAGTGGCGTGATTGTTTTGTGCCTTCGAAATGTATAGAGGCGTAAGTAATTATAATTAACATAAAGCAATCAGGAGGTCATTACGTGGTAAGGCACACCAGCGGAATACTCTGTGATAGAATCTTCATAATATATTGTGTCTTCACTTTTCGGATGGATCTATCGTGTCAAATGCCTGACTCAAAGCAAATAAATATTTTTTTGAAACTTGTAGGAAACTGACACGTAATCTAGTCTAAAATCCGTATCAAATAATTTGTTTACTTCTTATCAAAACCTAATTCTTCTTTTTTTGTAGAGCGGACTCTGCCTACCTAAGAATGGAGTCTCGTGGACCAGGCAAGACTTAAAAAAATGTCCAGCAAATCCGAAAAAATATCGCAATCACAAATGATCAGCAGAAACGAAAGTGTCTTATTTGGTTCAGTCCGTGTGAAACCTATTAAGACCTTCGGAGACAATTTGGAGACTTTGATCACCTGATTGTGGTTATGGATGGGGAGATTCATATCTATTCCTGGTACTCTTTTCTGAGTGATGCTTTTATCTCTTGCGGGGTAGGCAGAGCGAGGATGATTTGGAAGTGTTCGGTGACAATATGTCGCATGACTTCGATCCTGATTAAAATTATGAATGGGGAGATTCATATTTATTCCTGGTACTATAGAGGTAATATCGGATGTCAAAATTCAAGTAAAAAAGAAGTCATGTCAAAAGTTGCTGGTCGATCAGATAGTCATCAAGAGTTTATGACTCTAATGGCTTCGCGAGATCAGCGTCAGTAGGTAGTCTGTAAATGCCAACTACATTAAGGACACTTCCTTGCTAAAGGAATCCAAAGGATGGCAAAATGCTGATGAGAAGTCTACGCAAAAATGGTTTTCGTCTTCTGTACTTTCGTGCATAGAACCTCCTTGAAATTCCACCTAAGGGATCAATTGATACTGGTATTACATTAAGCTAACTACTAACAACCATCACAACTTGATCTCTTAAAGATTCTGCTAATAGTACAAGATCTTAATCGCATTCTTAACTCTACATCTGTAAAGTCGCACCTCGCGTGCTAAGGATCTTATGAATTAATTACATCCAACCACAATACAACCAAATATACGGCCGGAGCGATATATTATCGATATCGATATATATTATCGCCTGTTATGCGTACAGTGTGAATTATTCGGTTTGAGACTTTTATGAGTGTGTGAGTTGTTTGTATCAATATTAAGAGTGTATTTTGATGATATCTTAATTCTTATTTTTTTCGTCAGTCTACGTTCGCCTAAGGATTCGGAATCCCAAGATCATACAAACGTATTTTAATGATTTCTTCCCGAATAATGCACGTAGGACCTACTGTAGGTATACCCTTATTTAGTTATATGTAATTATAATAGCAAGACTACTTTATTTCGTAACGATTCAAACGAATGCGTGAATGGCTTGAAGTCGTTTGCATCAATCATCATCTTCGTGCTCTTATCCCAAATCAGTTGGGGTCGGTGCAACATGTTTTGTTAGAGCACAAAACATGCAGCAAAAGTATTTTTCTATGTTTTATGACCGGTGTTAACCTGCTTTGTTTGCATCAACATTAAGACTATACTTATTTTGATGATTTATATTCCTGAAAGCTTGTTACTACGAACTGCCTTCGTGGTCAACGTTCATCTAAAGCCCTTCAAGCATCGGGTAGTTCGTCAACTTGATGAACACCAAGGAGAAATAAGGCAAAAACATGTCATAAATCAGAGTCGAAAACACGGTTGTCATAGATCGATCCAGCATAGACAATATTAAAATAATCGTAGAAAGGAACCAAAAATCCGACGTTACATGTTTTCTATTGAAATTACTTGTCAAACTCTATTTGACATCTCGTCAGGGCATGAGACAAAACTGGAACGAAAGGCCTGCGGAATGGATTTCCATATTCCATACAAAACAAGCCGGCGGAGAAGGGTCGTAAATAAGCGTTTTACACCTTCTGCTAATAGTAGTTAGCGGTTTAAAAACTCAGGCTTTATTAGTATATTGTAATACTGTCACACCTATTCCACTCAGGGTGTTTCTTAAAAGGCGGCGTAGAGTTTTTGACCTCAGCTGAATATTTGTCGACCATGGTCAACGGTATGGTGATGTGATGACTGATGACAAGACCGCTTATACAAAAGCATTTCTAAAGAGAAGTCAGGCAGGCGCTAGGCGGCCGGTCAAAAACTATTGCCAAATCCTTTTCCGGCCTGCATGATTTTGTGCTCTAAAAAACATGTTGCGCCAAACTCAACTTATTAGAGATAAGGACAGGCAGATGATGATGATGGTTTATCTAATTTGTCCGTTTATTTAGAAAATTTTGAAGTAGATGTTCAAAATTAGAATCTATAAGCAGCATCAAATAAACCTTTTCAGTGTTGCCATAAACTAACCAATTACCAGTGTTGCCAGTAGATTGCTACCAATTTTACCACATCGGTAGAATTGGTAGCAATTTGGTTGTAAGCTAATTATGCTATGGCGCGGAATTAATTGGATCGCTTAATTAATATAAATAAAGGAGAATTTAAATAACTAAATTGGTTAATCTACCGAGCTTGTGATGAGATTAGTATTATAAATTTAGATAGATGCATACTTGCATTTATCAAGCTCATATCCTTTGCAGGGTAGGCAATGCGTAAACGGTTGTAAAAATAGGCCATTATTACACCACGGCTGACAAAAGTTTGAGAGTGATTCAGAAGACTGTGTACCTATCACTATAGTCACAGGGTGATAGTCTGCCTTTAGTCTCTTCTGAACGTAGACAGACGAAAAGATATGGGGTGATCACGAGGTGATGCTATACTAATCCGGCACCACACGCTTATTTTTTATTATGTATTCAAGTTAATAATGTAAAGCAATTTTTTTATTGTGTAGAAAATGAAATTTACAGATTTAGGTACCTACTTATTCGTTATCTACGAACAAAGCGTATATTTTTCTGGTCGGTTGGCTTTATGTTAAAATCGAAATCAAATTAGTACGAAATAAAGTTTTATACACCGATTAGTATGAAATTAAGTTCTTACTGGGGCTGTATATTTTCCTAACTAGATACTCATTCCAACCAAACCATTACAAATAAGTATGACCTTTCTCCCTAAGGAACTGTTAACTGATGATTACAACTCATTCACTCGTACAAATGCTAGGAACTAATCTTGTTCACTTGTTTCGTTCACAACTTAATAACCTGTTATAGACTAAAAGCTAGCAAGGATATTGGCACGGTAAGTTGATGTAGTTTAGGAAATATAATTTAACCTATTTAATGTTAGCTCTAAATGACTCCCGAACAAAAGGTTCTATTGTGCTTTCAATAAGCCGAATCTGGCCAAATTATATTTCCTAAAGTATACTTCTTCTTCTTATATGAAGGTTACACAAACTGCTCTATTCGAATTAAAACAACATTTGCTGTTAAGAAGGATTTCTTATCATTACCTCTACAACAGCAGCTACAACAGTCAACTGTTAGCCTCCAACATTAAAGGATTTTTACCACAGAGAACCAAAAGCGCGAAAAAGGTTTCATTTGTCTATGATTTTTACCATACTCACCTCGCTTAGCAAGCGAGTTTTCAGCGTAGTGATTTGCGTTGCATTCTCAGGTAACTAACTACATAGAATGCAGATTCTTTGGCTGGAATTTCTGAAAAGCTTTAAATACTGTTTGAAGAAGGGCCGCCGTTCAAATAGCCATATTTGACAGCAGGAAAGTCAAACCTTTACTAGAAGACATGTTTAAAAAGAAAAATAGACCGTATGTCATAGCATTAACATGATTTTGACATCAAATATGGCCTATTTGAACGTTTCTACTGTTAGCACTGATTTTTTCAGAAAACTACGTAGATAACTAGTAGTTTTAACGCATCCGTGGTCGACCTTTTTTTTCAGTCTTTCCCTTCGGATTGACTGAAAACCTTCGCAAGCTCTTGGTCTATGATATTTGACTAATGACACCGTTTTACTTGGCTATTGAGACGAAAACTTGTTAAGATTTCAATTTATCACCCTGTTTTGTTTTACAGTGATACCTTTGGCTATTTAGTAGTTTATTTGTAGCAATGCAAGATCATGCATGTTAATTACCTATACTTAAACTAAATAGCCGTGTGGTGCCGGCTTAGAATAGCATCACCCCATATCTTTCCCGTGGGTATCGTAAAAAGAAATCCCACCCAAAACATAAATGTGAAAGGCTGCCAAGTTCGACAATATTGGAATGCTTCGCCTATAAAAGAAGTGAGATCTAAATAAGTACCAAGTTCCATACACAGACCTCAGTTAAAAATAGTTACAGGAATGCACACTTGATTTTCCGCAGTTTGGAAAGTAGATTCTGAATAAATATCATATTAATACCTAAAATTCTAATACTTACAAAACGCAAACCTGTTTTTTCAGCAGTTTCCTTTCCTACTTTTAATGATATAACTTGGCAATTTTCACACACTTTGTTATTTATAAACCTACAAAACGCAATGAGTCAAGTATATAATTTTCTATTAAAACTTGCCAAGTTATATCATTAAAAAGTAGGAAAGAAACTGCTGAAAAAACAGGTTTATTTTGTAAATATTAGAATTTTAGGTATTAATATGATATTTATTCAGAATCTACTTTCAAAACTTAGGAAAATAAATTGTGCATTCCTGTAACTATTTTAACTGAGGTCTGTGTATGGAACTTGACTTATTTAGATCTCACTTCTTTTATAGGCGAAGCATTCCATATTATTCGTCAGGCCCTTCACATTTATGTTTTGGTGGATTTCATTATTTTTGTAAGGTTTTCGGTCGGTTGCAATTTTAGGTCGGTACGACCATTGGAAGATATAGATAATTTTTGTATTAGTTCCTTGGGGTATGAATTTACACCTTCATTATTTTAAAACCGACTCACACTTGGCCATTTTCAGATTTTTTCCTTTACCTTGACCTAAAGACCTACCCCTATGCCAAATTTCAAGTCAATACGACCACTGGAAGTGGTCTAGGTTTTTGATGAGTGAGTGAGTCAGTCAGTCAGTGAGTGTATAGTAAAAATAGCGATTTTCTGACGTCAATATCTCAAGACCTACAATAGGTACATTAATGAAATTTTGTATTTTAGATGAGTAAGTAGATCTCAACAGATACTAGAAATTTCATATGCGTAGATAAAATAGATTTTGAGTTATAGGTGGGTCGAACTTGGCCCGAAATGGTTCGTGTAATATAACCCACGGCCGGTGTGTCGCTCGAACTTGGCGGACACACTGCCGTGTGTCTAGATTTTGAGATTGATGTGTATTGCAATTTAGGCTGACATTATGGTGATACACGATATTTGTAATAACTCTCAAAATTTTGTCAGACGTGTTATAAATGGCCGTTGTTTACAGCTGTTTATGCTCTGTCTACCCCGCAAGGGACATAGTTGTGATATTATGTTGTTGTATTGTTGTAATTGTTAAACTAAATTTTAGTCTTACGAGTCTGTTTTAATTCTAGCATTCAGACGGCCTTCGAATATTTGTCAGACGTGGAGTCAGCGCCCCTATTTTTACCGCCGCCGTTTACGCTCTGCCTACCCCGCAAGGGACAAAAAGGCGTGATACGTGTATGAATTCTTTTACATTCCTTTTTTTAAACAATTTGAAAATAAAGAGCTACACACAAATCAATATCTCATTAGTTACAGCAAAACCCACGTCCAAACTCAAAGTGCTAACTCAAAACTACTTCACAAACAAATTACCTTTTTAAAAACAAACAAACAAACCTGAAGTTTCTTGCGTGCGAGGAAGACCACTATAGTTTGCAAACTGCACTATTTTTGAACCTAGAAAAAGAGCAGGATAGAGCTATCCAGTTTGTGTAAGAGTGAAAGGGGTCGACGTATGTGAGTGCTACGAATGAAAAAGTACAGGGATTGGTAGAAAGAGTACTTGTAGATGTCAATTTGTTGTAGTTGCGCATGAGCAAGTGTCAAGCCACAGTGAAATTTTATTTTATTCCGTTTTTCATAAAAAAAAGAGATGTACGTGAGTATAAATACTGCATGTAACAAAACAACCAATAAAGCTGAAAGGAGGTCAAGGTACTTACAACCTGAACAACTTTCCCTATGGAACATAGGTCGAAATACGAAAAGAAAATTTGGACTTCCCATGCAAAATGAAGTCAATCTGTATGGGAGCTTTATTGGTTGTTTTGTAACACGTTGAATATCACGCGTACTATATCACTTGCGGGGAAGGCAGAGCATAAACGGCTGTAAAAACAACCATTCGCACCATGTATGACCAATCTCAAACTTTTTCATTTAGAAGACTGTGTATCACCCAAATCCCTTAGTCGCTTCTTACGACACCCACGGAAAAGATATAGGGTGATGCTATTCTAAGCCAGCATCAGACGGAAATTTTAAATTTCGTTAGCTTAGAAATCTGAGCTTCCGCTTGCGTTGATGTCTTTATAATGACCATTATTAACTTTTTAAAAATTAACCCCATCAAGTACTATTTGTCAAATTACCGGTAATTTTAACCAGACGATAAACCAAAACGGTCCGGTTGGCGGCAGTTACACGGCCGGTTAAATTGTTGTTAACTAGCTAATGAGAAAATAAAGGTACCCTATTTAAATAATAGTTAAAAAAGGCAGTTAATTTTCATTGTTGAGTTGTTTAATCTTTAAATTATCTGTACTTAAATACCGACAGTAACAAAAAGGGGATCTTCTTTTCGTGTGGGACACCGAGTCGTTCAACGACCCAATGAACCGTCAGAGTTTTTCAACCGCCTACTACAAGTAGCAGGCCTCTGACATGGTTGTGTAACGACCGCCCTCATAGACAGCAACCGGGACCGACGGCTTAACATGCCCATTCGAAGCACGGAACCATCTTACTTGCAGACAATCAGGTGGTTCAGCCTGCAATGTCCTAACCAGACTGGGAACAAATTCACAAGAGTGATAAATATCAACTTTGTGAGTGACCCCACCGGGAATTGAACCCGGAACCTTTGCGTGGCAGGCAGGCATACTAACCACTGCGCCACATCGGCTGTCAATAAGGGGATAACAAGCCGAAAGGAGGTGAAGGTACTCATAAAACTGAACAACTTTCCCCATGGAACATCATGGAAAGGGTCGAATAAAGAAAAAGAATTTGGACTTCCTTTATTAAATCAATCAGCTGATGGGCGATTTTGTATGAGAGGTCAAATTTATTGTTTATCTTGCGACCCCATATATTCCATAAAAGTCTATTTTTGTTGTACCTAGTTCAAAGTAGTTCAGTTTCATGAGTACTTTAACCTCCTTCCTTTAGGTTTGTTTTACCCTTTTTGTTACTTCCTGTAGATTATAGGTAATTCATGATGGTTTTTAAATGTACTCCAATTTATTCCGATTTTCTTCATTAAAAATTTAGAAAACTTTATTCCTCCAAAAGTACTGAATGTGTAACAAATTATGTGCACCAGAATAGGGTAAATGTGCCGGTTTGCCGGCAACCATTAGCTGTCGGCCACTTCTCAGTTATTCGCTCCGGATATGAAAACGTTATGTAAATAATTAGAAAAGTCATCGCCTTTCAAAAATTTTCCCATGAAAATAACTGAAATATTCAATATTAGTAATTAAAATTAGATGGTCGGATAACTAGATGCAAATCTGGAGGAAATTTATTTCTCGGCCTACTGGTCGAGAGCTAGCTCATAACCACTCAACTTTCATAATTTTTTAAATCATATTCCTTAAGACTTAATAACTATAATATATTTGAAGGCGTTCTTAAACCTGTATTGAACGATATAGTTAGTTGCCGGCCGTGCGCTCTCATACAAATATTTTGCAGAAATTTCCGCTAAAAATTTTCTGTAACGGACGGCCGACAAGTGGGCTTTGATATTCTAGTTCTTGGCCTAGGGTTAGCTGATATGGCCGATTAAGTAACTTGAATAAATCGAGTTTTCGGCCGTAAGCAATACAACGGCCGAAAGTTGATTTCCATTAATTTAGTTTTCGGCCCATGCCTCAAAAAACGGCCGACAAAGTGACTGTAATAAATTCTATTTTCGGCCGCGATTAAAACGATGTTTATATGATAAAAACAATTAACTGCTAACGTTAATAGAAACAAATGTAGCCAATTTCAAAAATAATGCTTTATAGGTTCGGCCTGCGTATTGATATACAATTTTCATCACCTTTCTCATCCATTTGAATAAAAATATGTTAATTAAATAAATTTTTGTACCTTTTAATAAAATACTAACTCTAACGTCAAGAGAACAAGGGTTATATTTCAATGAGTTGCAAGGTGGCCGAGAAGTAGCTGATATAACGGCCGAAAACTGAATGAAGTGGCCGAGAACCCCCTAAACAGCTATTTTCGGATATTTTGTTTATTTACTCTTTTTTCGTGCAGTTTATAATAAAATGCTATTTCATTGCAAAAACTATAATATCTGCTGAACTCAAAATATTTTTTTGCGTATTTCTCTACCCAACTGTTGATACAAATATATTATCTTAAAGTCATTCGCAAGTTTGGCCGACAACCGGCTAATTTACCCTAGGTACTTATTTGTCAATTAAGGTTGCCACACGCCGGGCTGAATACGCAGTCAAAGGCAAATCGCTCATACTGGACAATATTCCGGTTTTAGACAGCTCATACAAATGAATGACAAACTGTACCAGCCGCAATTTCGATGTGGAGACTTTTCTTTAATCTGATATCGGGATCCATAGTAAACAGAAACACATTCGATAAGTGTGAGTTTCTGGTGACTGACCAAGGAACATAGCTTACAAATCTTCGAAACACTTTGAGAATCGAACCTAAAATCTTTCCATTGAGTGCCACACTGCTAGACCACTAAACCATACCACTTAACACTGTCTCCACCCACACCTAATCTAAAGCAGTTAAATTGTAAAAAAAACTGACAAAAGCAATTATAGCAAATCGAAAACCGTTTTACTAACTCAGCAATTAAGTGAGATTTAAGGGATAATTTCTCAGCACGGTAATTAAAAGGACTGGGTTATCGATATGCCGCAGGAATATGAGAAAATCAGTAATTTGAAAGAATTCCTAGGAATAATGAGAAAACCCAGAGATCAGTGACGTCATCATGCCAGCCCCTAGAAATCATCTAATCGTCATCTAGGACGACCAGCCTTTTTAGGATATTTCTTACAATACGAAAAGGCGTCTCTAGTTAAGGGTGATATGACGGACTTCTTTTCTTTATGAGAAAACCGAAATACTTATTGCAAAATCGTTGGCCTCAATACGTTATTATCCTAAACATATCAAGGAATTCGTTGAAATTCCTAAATATGTTCAGTAATACTAATAACAGCCTCAAAACTTACATGCTGTCATGATTTCATGACGACACTATAATGTGGCCATGAAATTTCGTTTAAGTGTATCATATTACTGAACAATGTCAGGATCTTAGACATAATCCTAAGAATTCAGCCCAATCTGCTTAGGACGATGAAGGAATGAAGTTAATACTTTACCACTAAAAAAAACTATCCCGGTAGATGGAGCCCATCCACGCGTTAGTGGACAAGATATATTTGCTTCATTCGCAGGCTAGATTAGAACCGCGGTAGCCCAGTTGGTAGTGGCGACGGCAGTACAGATGCCGAAGATCGCAAGTTCAAATCCTGCCTGCGGTGAACAATTTTGCAAGTTTTCCAAAAATTGTATACTTAACACGAGAAGTGTTTTAAAATTTGGTGTTTACTTTACCACTAATAACAATCTGATTTTTAATCAAATTCCTAGGTATTCGGCCGAAACACTGATTTGTCGATATTCCTGCGACAGATATATCGATAAATGAGTATGAGTAGTGGTGTGCCCGAGTGTCGATTATTTAAACATGCAGCCATGAATTATGGGGGATATGAGGCACGCCCCGCGATGAGCGCCAGAGGCGATAGGGGTGGGAAAATGACGATAATTTTATCGATAAAATGAAATTGTAGTTATTCAAATAGAATAATACAATGAAACATGAAACTTTTCGTTTGAGAATTTTAACATTACATATGAAAACGCGATTTTCAGTAAGTATGGTTTACTGATTCTAAAATGTAAAATTTCGTTAGAAAGCTACGGGTTAGCTAGCACTTGAGGCATTTTTGCATATTTTATAAACCTATCACTTTTTAAGTTGCATTAATGGCATTATATTATATTTTTACCCGTGACAGGCTTTAAAGACGACTAAGTTATTAATACTGCTGGCTCAATCAGGGATCTGCTAGGTACATGTGAGAAGTATGCTAAGAAGCACGGGCTGCTTTACAATGTAAAAAAGAGCGAATACATGATCCTTAAGGCCCCCGGTCGGAGAGTCAAATATGATCCTATGATCCGCCTGAATGGTGTCCCTCTGAAGAGAGTAGATAGCTTCAAGTACCTCGGTCACTATATTACCGAGGACCTTAAGGATAATGTAGATATAGTGTTTAGTTTTCGTATAAAATGGGCGCGCGGTGCTGGCAACACTGCTCTGTCATTGTCACGTCCTCTGCCGTCGCCCGCATCGTTGATGCGAATTTTAATTATAAATGGTGTAATTTAATGTGCTTTCGGTTTTCTCGTGGTTTTCCTGTTCGGTGGGGAAGTGAACCAAGTGATTTTGGTTCCGGCGCTTTGATTGAGAGTCACGCGACCGCCGGCAGAATATAACCTCACTTTTCGTTGGCTCGCGTCGTGGCTGCCGATAGCTACGTATTTTAATTATAAATGATTGGAGGTAGCGGGGCCGATTTCTCATTCGAGAGAAATCTTTAGTTATTTTGTGTTAAAAACATGATGTGATGTCGAACTGTGAACTATAGTGCAAATTGGAGGAAAGGAGTTCGAGAACGAGCGGATGTTCCAGTGCCGTGAGTTTAGGTTATTCCCTATTCCTGTGCTCCTCAAATATCCTGAATACCTGATTCCTGTCATACTTAAACTCACAAAGAAACGGCGTCATCGTTCGCACGGTAAGCAATTCGTTGCTGGGCCTGTTTAAGTAGATTTTGGAAACAAGAATTTCTCGGCCGGAAACTTTCCGGAACAAAATTCTCTCATTAAATTTATTTTATTTAGCTATAGTAAAGAGCACTACGAATCGTAGTCAAATGTTGTTCGAGGCTGATCGACCATTTAGTTTTAGATTTTAAGATAACTTTAATTTGCTTCCACTGCGCTAAGATCAGCTTCGGAATCAAACATTTTTGGTAGCAGAGCGTGGTTGCTTTATTGCAACATAGTTAGCCGTAATTTAGTATTAAGCGTGTTTTTATATTACCCACATATTTTATTAATTTTGGAAAATATTGTTTCGGTTTTTGTGACTGTATTGTTTGCCTAGTGAACGGTACCTTATCAGTAAGGTCTAGGCCAGTCAACTAACATTTATTTTGTATTATTTGTTTATTGGTTTTCGTTTTATTAAGTCGAGTGTGTAAAGTTGGTACCATGGCTCCTCGATCGCCAGGTATAAGGCTGCTATAAAGACAGAATTAAGGTGGTTTACTACCACAGCGGCAATGATCGGCCGCGAGGACCGGGAGGACGCGCTCTTGAAAAGTGCACTACAGGCAGATGAACGGGTTCGGGTTGTGTCGGAACACCTCACAGAGTGCCTCATGCTCCTTGAGGAAGCTCCTAACCCTGAAGATAAGGAGCTGGTTGAGGGCGATGTAAGCCAGTGCTTGGAGCTGGCACAGGACATTGCGCAGGCAGCTGCGGACATATCTAGCGACGTGACGGAAAGGAAAAGCCATTCCGTGGTAAAGTGGGACAAGGATTACAGGTGCCTCTTCCGCCTGTTACGGTTCCAGTCTTTGCAGGCGATTACGCCGACTGGCCGGCGTTTGAGGACCTGTATAGCAGTGTGGTCCACACACGGACGGACATAACGCCGGCGTACAAGATGGCTCAGCTGATGTCCAGGCTACATGGAGAGCCTCATGAATTGCTGACGCATTTGGCTGTCTCGGATAGCAATTATGAGGTGGCGTGGAAGATCCTTACCGACCGGTATCGAAACAAGCGCCTGATTGTAGACAGGCTGTTAGACCAGTGGCTGTCAATACCAACCATAACGCGAGGTACGGACCTCCGCGAGAAAATCTTCCACCCAGTCAGTGTCGCGGTCAGCGCTCTAGAGCGACAGGGTTTGCCAGTGGCGGGCTACGGTTATATCTTGGTCCACACAGTGCTTCGCCGCCTGCCGAGCGAAATGGTCGCTCGATTCGAGCAGCTACTTGGGGCAAGTCCTCGGACCACCTCCCGACCTACGAGGATCTGAAGTCGTTCCTCGAGGCCGAAAGCAGGCGAGTGGACGTCCAGGCTGGTGAAGCCCTCGCAAGGAGACCTCTGCCTCGCCACCCGGAACGGCCGGGTGCACCGGCGCGAGAGGCAACAGTGGGCAACCCAGGCGGTACAACACCGCATTGGAATCAGGGTGTGCCTACTGCGGGAGACAGGCCACGGGGTGGCAGCGTGTCAGGAGTTTGCTGCGCAGCGGGTTCAGAGGAGACGGGGTGTGGCACAGCAGAGGCGTTGGTGTTTTCGGTGCCTGGGGCCGCATCAGGTGCGAGTGCCCTTCAAGCACCAACTGTAGGTACTGCCAGGGTGCACACCATCCGCTGCTCTGCATGAATCGCTCCGGAGGCGCCGGGGCAGCGCTGGATCGGATCAGCGAGGAGCCTGCCCACCAGGGAGGGAGCAACGCTCCACCCTCCAAGGAGGAGCCCACCTCCGCATCGGTCACAGGGACAGGCAGGGGACGTCAACAGACGGAGCCCACTTGCAGGACGTGGGGACGATCCCCACCACGGCAGCAGGTGCCGGATTGGGAAGAGCGGCACAGGAACGTGGCCAGGACACCCATCCCAGGTACGGGATTCAACGGGCGGGTGTCGGGGAGCACTAGGCAGCCACCGGGTACATGCAGTATTCTGCGGGCTTGAGCCACCTGGTTGGGTCTCAAGACCCACGCATGCCCCCGCCTATGCCTGAGTACCCGCGGCTACAGGCGCAACCTCGGTACGGACGTTTGCCGTCGGGTACTATAGAACTCCAGCCATGGCCTTTATGGGCAGACCTCCTACCAGCAGGAGTGGGACCCATACACAGGTTTGGGTAGTGAGGGGATACCCCGCGGGACGCGCGCCTCACCGCGTTTAGATTCCCGCTAGGTAATCGCCGCCTACTCATCAGCTTCGGCTCCCCGTCCAATCACGGTACTTTTGCCAGCAGCTAAGATTTGGGTATGGGGATACGGTGGCCGGACCATTCAAGTAAGAGCCCTACTGGATACAGGGCTCAGGGATGTATTAATATCGAGTAAGCTGGTGAGTAGGCTAGGCCTAAATGTACGGCCAAGTGAGGATGAAGCTGTAGGCATCGGGGCCTAAATGTGCCTGACATTCGGGGTCAGACGAACTTTGAGTTCGCATTAGGTAGCACATGTACAGGGTCAGCTATCAAGTCTCAGCCGTGGTGCTGGATGAAGTGGTTGGGAAACCCTCAGGTTAGGTTACCACCAACGGTACGAGGTTAACCACAGGGTTGGAGTTAGCTGATCCTGATTTTGATACTCCTGGTACGGTGGACGTACTTCTCGGGTCAGAACGTCCTCGGAGATTATGGTGCAGTAGGAAGAAGGTACTCCAGGAAACTGGTTTGGTGGCCGTAGATACCAGGGGGTATGTTGTTTTCGGCCCAGTTTGGAACCTCAGGACCTACCAGAAGGGGATCCGGTCCTATGGTAGTGTGCTGTCAGAGGTGCTGCAGAGGTTTTGGGAGTCGAAGAGCCGCCCACGGCGGACAGACGGAAGCCAGAGGATGACGAGTGCGAGTTGTTCTATCAATACAACACTGCGAGATGCCCGTCAGGCAGATTCGTGACCAGGCTACCTTTTCTCCCAAACCGCCCCGCTTTAGGTAGTTCGCGACAGCTCGCGGAACGGAGACTACTCGGAATGGAGCGGAAGATGAGGCGAGACCCAGCACTTCGGCAGAAGTATATAGAATTCATGCGGGAATATATTCAATTGGGCCACATGTCGGTGTCAGCCTGGATTGGAGGTGTGTCGAGCATTATTACATTCCACACCTGGCTGTCTTGAAGTCACCTGAGGCGAAAATACGGGTGGTGTTTGACGGTTCTGCTCCTACCTCGAATGGTGTGTCTGTGAACCAATGTTTGCACGCGGGTCCTAAATTGAACCGGGACATTGTGGACATTCTCACAGACTTTCGGTTACACCAGGTAGCGTTCGTCGCAGACGTCAAAATGATGTTTCGCCAAACCATGATACATCCGGATGACCGTCGGTATCAGCTGATTTTGTGGCGTGAGAGCCCAGATGAGCCGATGGTCACATACGAACAACACGGTGACGTATGGACTTAAGCCAAGTCCGTATTTGGCAGTACGTACGCTGCGAGAGTTGGCCGCACAGGAAAGGGTAAGATATCCTCGAGCCGCAGCAGTACTGGATCGCGACGTCTACGTGGACGATATCTGCACGGGTGCTGATAGCGTGGAGCAGGCGCTAATTCTACGAGACGAGTTGATCGCGATCATGGGTTCAGGAGGTTACGAGTTGCGGAAATGGTTGTCAGTTGCCCAGAGCTCCTGGCCGGTTTGCCAGGCGAGTTCCATCAGGACCCGCACCTCTTTGAGAACCCGGACAATCCAAACACGTTGGGCATCCTCGGGGTGCAATATAGGCCAACGCATGACGTATTCACGTACAAGATCGAGCCCGACCTGTTGGAGAAAACTTGGACTAAGCGGTCGGTACTGTCGACAATCGCTAGAACGTTCGATCCTAGCGGATGGATCGCCCCGGTTACGTTCATGGCGAAGTGCTTTTACAAAGGTTGTGGCTAGCCAACTTAGGATGGGACGACCAACTCTCCGAGAGTTGTTGAAGGATTGGCTCAAGTTTGTGACCACCTTACCGGGGATTGTGCACATCGCGATACCCGCAAGTTAGTCCCATCGGTGGGATGTAAGGCTACCCTACATGGGTTTTGTGACGCCTCGGAGCGAGGGTACGCGGCAGCTGTATACCTTCGGACAGCAAGTTCAGCGGGAACTGTGCACGTGCGTCTGGTTATGGCCAAAAGTAAGGTGGCACCAGTCAGAACTAGATGGACCATCCCCAAATTGGAATTGGCAGGGGCAGCTCTTCTAGCGCTTGCTAAATCATGTAACCTGCAATCTGCGTGGTACCATCAACTTGGATGAAACGGTGTACGCGTGGACTGACAGTCGGATAGTTCTGTGCTGGTTGCAGACGTCGGTACATACACTTGAGGTTTTCGTGGCAAATCGGGTGTCACAGATTACAGGGTCGGAAACTCCGTTAGTGTGGAGGCACGTACCGGGAGAATGGAACCCAGCGGACTGCGCTTCGCGCGGGTGCAGGGCACCTGATTTGGTGAGTCACCCACTGTGGTGGGGACCTCAATGGCTGACTGAGTCGCCGCAGGAATGGCCATTCAACGAGTGCAGGGCGCCGCTTGGGCCACCTGATCGAGGTTTGCAGTGAACGGGGCAACTCGTACCGAAGCCTAACCCAGCTTTCTTGCTGGAACGGTATAGCTCCTCGACAAACTTCTTGGGGTGACAGGTTGGATCAAACGGTTCGTGAACAACTGCAGGAAGCCTCAAGCAGAACAGAACTACACCTGTCCTCTCGCCTGCGGAACGGAATGCGGCTCTATGCTCATTGGTTAGAGTCGTCCAGGCGGAACATTTTGAAGAGGAGGTCAGGCTGCTCAGGGATGGACGTGGAAAGCTGAAGGGAGGAATTGTGCGCCTCAACCCATTCCTGGATGAGCAAGGTATGCTCAGGGTTGAGGCAGACTTCTGAACGCTAGCCTGCCCTTTCGGCTCGGCATCCACTGTTACTTCCAAAAAGGGACCCTTAGTTGAGCTCTTAGTCAGGATCGTCATGAGAAAACTCGCACGCGGGCTGTAATGCGCTATTGGCCATCCTACAGCGCGAGTTCTGGATCTTATCGGGACGACGAACGGTACGTAGCGTTGTGTTTAGGTGCTTGCCTTGTTACCGCTTGAAGGCAGCCACAATGCAGCCACAGATGGGAGATCTCCCACCGGACCGGGTGACGGAGGCCTGACGTTTGCAGGTGTGGGAACGGATTTTGCAGGCCCTTTCATGGTAAAGGCATCACGCCTACGGAACGCAAAGTCTATCAAGGCGTACTTGTGCGTGTTCGTGTGCCTAGCCACCAAGGCCGTCCACTTGGAGCTCGTGGCCGACCTATCTACGGAGGCCTTTTGGCAGCGCTAGAGAGATTTACGTCGCGACGAGGGCGACCAGCGCTGATCAGGTCGGATTGTGGTACCAACTTTAAGTGTGCTGATCGGTGTATGAAAGAAATTGTAACGTTCTTACGGGAGAACGAAGAAGCCATCAGCACGGGCCCTCCCGTCAGGGCATTACCTGGGTGTCGATCCACCAGCGCCCTCACTGGGGTGGTATTTTTGAAGCGGTTGTAAAGTCCGCTAAGACGCATTTGTTGCGCGTTGTAGGGTTAACAATTTTGACTTTCGAGGAGCTGCGACCGTTTTGTAAAATTGAGGCTGTACTAATTCGCGTCCTTTGTGTCCGCTCAGCTCAGACCCAATGATTTAGAGGCCCTGACGCCAGGGCATTTCTTAATTGGCCGCCCACTTAACGCCTTGCCGGAATATCCCTATACGGAGGTGAATAGCAATCGTTTGTCGCGTTATCAGTTGTTGCAGCAAATGACTCAAAACTTTTGGAAGCGTTGGTCGCTTGAGTACTTGCACATTCTGCAGCAACGCCTTAGTGGACGGACAGGACTGAACCCCTGCATTGGGATCTCGTTCTGTTAAGGATGCCAACCTACCGCCACTGCGTTGGCGCCGGGGCGCATTCTCAACCTGTTTCCGGCAGTGATGGCACCCTCGAGTTGCAGAAGTTCAGGTGGGGATTCAGTCCTTAAGCGAGCAGTAGCTACATTATCACGCCTGCCATGATAGAGCGGACCGATTGGTAGGTCCGGGGGGGGTGAATGTTTAGTTTTAGTATAAACTGGGCGCGCGGTGCTGGAAACACTTATCTGTCATTGTCACGTACTCTGCCGTCGCCCGAATCGTGTATGCGTATTTTGATTATAAGTTGTGTTATTTAATGTGCTTTCGGTTTTCTCGTGTGGTTTTCCTGTTCGGTGGGGAAGTGAACCAAGTGATTTTGGTTCCGGCGCTTTGATTGAGAGTCACGCGACCGCCGGCAGAATATAACCTCACTTTTCGTTGGTCGCGTCGTGGCTGCCGATAGCTACGTATTTTAATTATAAATGATTGAGGTTAACGGGCCGATTTCTCATTCGGAGAGAAATCTTTAGTTATTTTGTGTTAAAAACATTATGTGATGTCGAACTGTGAACTATAGTGCAAATTGAGGAAAGGAGTTCGAGAACGAGCGGATGTTCCAGTGCCGTGAGTTTAGGTTATTCCTATTCCTGTGCTCCTCAAATATCCTGAATACCTGATTCCTGTCATACTTAAACTCACAAAGAAACGGCGTCATCGTTCGCACGGTAAGCAATTCGTTGCTGGGCCCTGTTTAAGTAGATTTGGAAACAAGAATTTCTCGGCCGGAAACTTTCCGGAACAAAGTTCTCTCATTAAATTTATTTTATTTAGCTATAGCAAAGAGCACTACGAATCGTAGTCAAATGTTGTTCCGAGGCTGATCGACCATTTAGTTTTAGATTTTAAGATAACTTTAATTTGCTTCCACTGCGCTAAGATCAGCTTCGGAATCAAACATATAGAAAGGGAGCGAAGGGCGTTGGCGGCTAGATGCAATATGTTGGCCCGCAGGTTTGCTCGCTGTAGTAGAGAAGTTAAGGTAACACTTTTTAAGGCTTACTGCCAAACCTTCTACACGTGCAGCCTGTGGACCGATTACACGCAGAAAGCCTTCAGCGCCCTTCGAATCCAATATAATAACGGATTTAGAATGTTGCTGGGGCTTACGCTACTGCAGCGCATCTGTTCGCGGAGGCAAGAACAGACGATTTCTTTGCCATTATACGCAAAAGAACATCGTCTGTGCTTGCTAGGTATGTGGCAGCGACAACAACATTCTAAAAACGCTGGCAACCTTTCTTGACTCACCAAATGCTTGAGCATTGGCACAGTACGTTATGAGGCAGGTGAGAGGCCAAAATCATACTTGACTCTCTTTCTGGTTTTCTTTTCTTTGTGTTTTGATTGTGTGTTCATTTTAAAGTTGAATGTTTTTGTTTTAATTGTAATAAGTACCAACTAACATATTTTTTAAGTGTTCCCACTGTACTAACCAAATGGATCTTTGTTGTCTAAGTAAATAAAAATTTTATTATTATTATTATTATTAATACAGGAAACAAACAAATAATACAAAAGTTCTTCTGTGAAGTAGATCACCTTGCACAGCACTCACGGATTTGACGGAACGCACAGAACCAACCATGCTTTTCAGACATTGAGTTCAGGTGGTTCAGCCTGCAATGTCCTTTAATCAGACTGGGAACGAATTCACAAAGCAAATCCGTGAATTGAACCCCAAACCTTCTGCGTCGCAGGCAGTCTCACTACCACTGCACCACATTGGTTGTCAGCTCACCCTATAATATAGAGATTAAAAATCCAGCAGTAGACTGATATAGGCTTATAGTTCAACAGTCACATGTTGATGTGTTGAGTCAACACATCAACATGTGAGATTGATTATCGATATTATTGCAATAATTTGCAGCACTATTCCTCTCAGTAACAAGGCAGCATCGATACTTTCCAGTGATTAACCGTTATTATATAAAGTAAATTCAATAATGGCGTCTCACTAACATAAATGTTTACAGATAAAACCGTCGCAATGGAATTTCAACTTTAACTCATCGACATAAGGATGAAAGTAATTTAGCATGTCTAAAAAGGTTTTTAGTAATGACTGAATTGCGCATGCAAATCGTGAAGGCCTTAATTTTTTAACGTTAAAGTCGATTTTCTCCCAAAAGGTAAATATTGGTTTTGTGAAATTACCCCAGTGTTGGCAGTATTTGCAAATTACCAACATGAGGGGTAATTGAGGATGATTTGGTAGAGTATGGATGTAGTTTAATGTGTCTGCGCCGAGCCCTTTAGGGTAAAGAAAAGTTAATAGGCTCTTCATACGGGCAGATTTGAGTTTTTGATGCCAAAGTACTTCCTTTGGAGATGATACGGTACTATAAAAAGCTTGAATTATAATACTCTACTCACATTAGTCACATTGGAGGTAATAAAAAAGTAAAAAATAATGTAGATCAAATGATATATTACCGGTCAATCACGGACAATAATTATTTTTTCTAACTTGTATTTTTTGTAATGTCAAAACAATCGACAATTTTATGTGTTTTCTTCTGTTTGTTTGCAATCATTTGCAGGAAATAGTTCATAATAATATTTTGTCCAATAAAAACTTATTCACATCTTCCTCATATTTTTGCCATGTGGTGCCCATGCCCATATCTTTTGATTTGATAATGGATTATGTAAGGGATTTGAGAGTTGATGTGTATTGCAATTCTAGGCGAGAGGCTGACAACCTGTCACTATAGCGTTACACAGTCTTCTGAATTACTTTCAAATGTTGTCAGACATGGTGTAAATGGCCGCTTTTACAGCCGTTTACGCGCTGGCTACCAAGCTTTCTTATTAGTTTTAATCAAACAAGAAACAAAGATAACGTTCATGATTTGAATAATTTCATTTAAAAAACTGTTTTTTTTTAACATAATTAACGCATTCCAAAATAAAATTACCATACCATAACAGCCACAACAGTCCACTGCTGGACATGGACCTCCCCCGTATTGAAGGGTATTGCCATACTCACTACGCTTGGCAGGCGGATTGGCAAGCACAGTGCAAGATGTTGCATTGACAGGGAACGCTGCTGCCCATTCCCTGGATAAGTATCCCTTAGTCGCTTTTTACGACACCCACGGGTAGAATTGGGGTGATGCTATTCTAAGCCGGCATCACACGGCTCACAAATAAAATTAACGTGGGCTTAACTATCAACCTACAATTTTCTCTTCAGCATATTAAAGTTACCGTGTAATTAAATATAACACTGGGTAGAAAAAATATACTAAGGTCAATATAAAATGTCTTATGACAGCTGTCAATTAAAATTTAATAAATTACATGACTGATGACTCTAACTCTATTCCAAATTGTGGCAAAAGAATTAAAAAAGTATTCATTGTTAACCTCATAGGTAATGTAATTTAACGGTTTTAACTTTAAGATAGCAAAAAATGACTTGGCAAGAATAGTTTCTTTATTTTGAAGAAGACTTATTTTCTTGCCTACTCATACATAACTGGATTGTTTTATCCATTAAAATAAATGTTTATTAAATCAACACTAACGTGTCACAGACCATCACAAATTGAACGAATTATAAAAAGAAATGAAACATAATTTGCTATGGCTGTATCAATACTGTCTGGAGGCGAACAAACTATATTATTTATAATATTAATAACAACTAATTATACGGTTAAAGAAATATTTTAAACGTAATGATATGATATAAATCAGGGCCGGTTTAATAGGGATGGGGCTTGTCGATGAATGTTAATTAGCTTTTTATCGATATCTTAAGTTGTTATCGATGAATGATGTTTTCAATATTAAGGTAAATGTATTTTAGAAATTGCTTGTAATCTATTTTAAAAAATAGTGATACTTTAGCACATTGATTTTTTCAATTTCTAGTTCATTACTTACGTTACAATTATGAGGGGAGGTCCACGTCCAGCAGTGGACTGTTGTGGCTGTTATGGTTATGGTATGGGGTTAAAAAAGGCAAAACTCATTTAATCGACTATTCAGTACTAAATCGGTACCTACATAATATTAAGTAACAGTTTCTGTTAAAAAAAGAGTGATACGTTTACACTAAAAATTTAAAAGCTTTTTCCAACACTTTTTTCTTCACACTCCATCAATAAAAACCATTTAACTTTCCAAATTCAAAATTCACGCTTCAAATCTGCACAGCCAATCGCAAACGAAATAAAACAAAACAATTAATATAAACCAATCACAGTCCGACTTTATAAGGATCCTTATTCAATAAAACATTTCATAAGACGCCAGTGTTTCGATTCCATCGCGCTTAAAGTGCAAAATCCAAATATGGGTTTAAAACAAATAGTTCTGAGAAGTGGTGCTTTCATAACTCTGCCAAATTGACACCTTGTTTAACTCGATGCAATTCTGCACAATTTGCGAAGCCTGTAAGTGGCCCATTATATTTCTGCAAACTTACAAACTCACTCAGTCCATTGTAAAATCAACCTTGTTTCTCTGAACATAAGAGTGAGGCAGATGTATAGGAAAGGTGGTAGAAGTGGGAAGAGAGGCGAATATCGACCTCCGTACACATTTCATCGATAATTTTGTACTTTTTTCCCAGCACGAAATGTTCAAAGCAACGGATGCTGGAAACAATAGGAACAAGAATAATTAATAATTTTGAGTAGAATCGAAGAGATGACAAAATTGTCTTATTTATCTTCCACAATCTTCGATGGACGAGATGATTCCCCACTTTTAATAAAGTGTTTTTGAGTCATAACTTCATCAATTTCAATATTAGAAAAAACACTTAGAAAATAAAGCTAATTTTAGCTAAGCTAAATTAGCTGGAAAAGA